>JAULKJ010331068.1:0-10059 GCA_032355405.1 Rubia balearica | reverse complement strand
AATGGAAGGAATTGGAGGTTAAACACTGCCAAAATGTAATGCACATTGAGAAAAATGTGTAAGAATCTTTCGTAGGCACACTTTTGAATACCTCGGTAAGACCAAGGATGGTTTGAAGTCATGCCAGGATGGTTTTACTGGAAACAACAACTTTCACACCTTCCTCATCAGAATCTGATTCACCATCAGACTTTTCAGTGACATCCTCAACTTCTTCATTGGAATCTGATGAACCATTAGATTGTTCTCCATAATCACCAGACTCTTCATTTGAATCATCATACCTGTCTTATGCATCATCATCCTTCTCATCACTAACTAACATGTTAACATCTTCATCACATTCTCCCCCCTTTCATATTCGCCACCAACATCATCTCCAGGTTGTTGTGACGTTTCAACAACTTTTTTTTAAATCTTCCTCCTTGTCAAATTTTTCACCTTCATCAAAATTTTCTTCACCCTCATCAACTTTCTCCTTGTCAAATTCCTTGTCAGCCTCTCTATCTTCCTCAACATTATCTGCCTTCTCACCTTCACTGTGCGAGCTGTGTCAGATTCTGAGCTATCTTCATCATCAGACCCATCATTAGTTGTCTCCTTTTTTTCATCATCCGCAACAATTTGATCATCATGACCAGTTTTATCAATCAGAGATGCAACCGTTTGAGATTGAGAGAGGGCAGTACTGAAGATCCCTTCTGCAAAACCAAAAGAATAATTTCACATTTAAATAAATGGTGTTACATGAAAATAAAAGGATTAAAAAAATAAGATTACAAGATTGAAGATCAGCAACTCCATCATCAGTCAAAAGAGATTTAAAACGAAGATTTGAATAAAGCTTCTACGAAACTGGAGAAACATCTCCAGTCTAGGTGGCATCAGCAACTTCTACAAACATATTAAAAGAAAAAAAAATCAAAACAATAACATTGCAAAACAAGTAATATTAGATAAAACACATCAAATCAAAAGTAGAATATTTCAAAGAGGAAAGAAATTACCATTGCATAGAAGATTTCTCAATTTGAACGGAAACTTTTTGAGCACCATTAGCTACATGAAAGAAAATGACATTGTATATTAGTAAACAAGAAGCAAAAAATTAATAAAACATCAAATAAAAAACTAAGCATTCCAAAAAATATATTGTTAACTTTTTTTGGCAAAATTTTCAATCTGTACAGCTGGAACTAAGCTAACCACCTTATCTAAATTAAAGAAAACATCAAAGCCAGATTATTAAACAGGAAGAAGCTAAAAATAAAATATCAAAATTGGAAAAGAAGTATTAAAAGGGAAAACTATTTTTATCCTTTTTAGCAGATTTTTCAGTCTCAACTAAAATTTAACTGACACCCTTACCTGAATTATATGAAACATCAAACCATATTGATAAAAAGGTAAAGATTAATTAATAAAACATCAACTGAAAAAAAATGAAAAGTGAAAATATTACTGATTGCTTTCTTACCTGAAACAGACGCGACTTGGGCATGAACATTACTTGCACCCTCTTCTAAAAAATATGAAATGTCAAAAATATTTAAAAGAGGTAGTATCAAATTAACAAACAATCATGATGATAAAATACAAAATTAAAATTTGAATAATACCTTTGCCCTCAAAATCACTCTCACGTTCAGTTTGGATTTTGGCCTTACCAGTCACAAATTTGACTCGTTTAGTAACAGTTTACTTTACACACATCTTTCAGATTTTTTCTTTGGGTACATGAACATCAGGGACTGAAGATGCTGGAACAAACACCTCAACTACTTTCTTCTTTTTGCCTTTCTTGGGCTTGGGGCTGAAGGAAAAATAAAATATTAATAAAAACACCACAACAAAATTATACGGATAAATAAAATACCAGCATTAAATGTGGGAGTCGACAAACCACGAATCCTATCAGATTTTTGATAGGACCACAATCTAAAAAAGAAAAAAAATTAATGGCATTAATAACAGCAACATCACACACACACTCACACATATTCACGAAAACATTAATTTGAAAGCAAGTTTAGAACTATAATTTAGGATAATCAAATAAACAAAAAAATTATCATTAAAAAATGTAAAACATCCACATGAAACCTAACAACATCAAAATAGCACAAAAATGAAAAAAATTTAGGCATGCAAAAAAAGTGAAACCAACACATATACATCATCATATAGAAATAGTTAATGCATACAAGTGAAAACTTGCACCATCATCACACATTGAACCCCGCAAAATTATCAAACAAGAATGCAAAGCAGCACACATGAATCAACGAAGTTTAAATAATTGAAACAACTGCTCATACATAATAAGTAATACATCAACATAAATAGAAGGATTGTAATTTTAAAAATATAAAAATATCAACAAATAACACAAATTATCAAAAGCTTTATACATAACACCTTCACAGAATGAACAGGTGTAACAACATGAGTACAACAGAACAGTAAAGTCAACTGGAATACTTGCGCCATCAAATTGAGACTATAAAACATCATTTAAAACCCTAAATAACAAAAACATCATCTAAAATTCTTAAATCATCACTCCTACTAAAAAAATGTACAATAGAAGCCCTGTAATTTAAGAATTAAACAATAACAACATAAACACAAATTATCATAACTACATACATAACACACCTCCAGAATGAACATCTATAACCAGAAAGGAAGGTTAAATAAAATAATTGAAAAATTATACCGAAACAATATAACATCACTTAAAACCTAGACGACAAAAAATAAAATATAGTACTATCTTCGTCCCACCTCAAATTGCACGCTTACTATTTGGCACTATTCTCTATCAAAGTTTGATCGCATATTTGATTATATATATAAGTAATAATATTATCGTATATGATATATTTGGAATCGTCATAATGAGTACTTTTTCAAAAGTAACTTTTTATTTGCCATTATTATACTTAATTAAACATATTAACAGACTCGACAAGTTTTTGATGAGCGTGAAAAAGATTGTGTGCAATTTGAGTAGGGACAGAGAGTGTAATAAATTTAAATATTCCACCAAATAAATATAAGCAACAACAAAACTTGAGAAGAAGACTTCTTCTTCTCTTTAACAGCGACCTTCGAAGAACCAAAAGGCCGGGAGTAAGATTTGGCGATTTTCAACACATCTTTGTCGAAATTAATAGATTCGACTTGACCTACTCTCTTCGACATCTACAAAACAAAAAACATCAACAATAATACAGTTAAAAATTGATCGACGCCAATGAAAACCTAATAAACAACATATATATGAAAACCTTCATGCGTCATAATTACCTGGTGAAATACGAAAATGATTTCCAAGTGAACAGAGAAAAAACTGCAAAAATCTGACCAAAAGCTATGAGTTCACTAACAAAAATGCATATTAAGCAACGAAATTGACTAAAATTAAAGATTAGCGTCCGAAAAGACTAAGCTAGGTCATCGGAATTAGCTGATGAAATAACAAAGCGATTTGCAAGTGAACAGAGAAGTAACTACAAAATTTTGACCGAAAGCTCAAAGTTCAATGACATGTAGCACGATCCGATGCTTATTATTAAGAAATAAAATTGGATGAAATTAAATATTCGAGGCCGGAAACCCAAAGCTAGGTTGCCGAAAAAGGGAAAAAATAAGAGAGAGAGAGAGAGAGAATAGTGGTTTTTTGAGCGAGTAAGTACGGATGAAAATGAGGGGAAGACAAAGAGAATGTTGAATAGTAAGGGTAGGGTCCTATTTAATTCATTTGCAATTCAGCCCCTACAAAATTTGAAAACTATAATTAATATCTCATCCCAAATTAAATCTCTATTATTTACTAATCAACCTCTGGTCTCACTGCAAGATTGTCTTGCACAGTACTTTGTCTATACTTTAATGTGTTGGCAAAATTAGATTCTGGTATGTGTTCCACAATCACTCATTTCTTCAAAAAAAAAAAAAACTCGCTTTACTAATTGTAGAATTTGTATAACATGTGACACCTCAACACTTTAACATACAACAATTGTTAACATATAAAATTTTCTTTTACGAGCGGGTCTCTTGACAGACAGTCTGTCCATAAATTTATGGACATGTCACTATTTTTTACCTCATACACATTGTATTTGTTAAATTACATACTAAATTTTTAAAAAATATATATTTTTATACTTTCACATTCAAATTGTTTAACTTTTAAAAAATATATTTAAATTTTATAAAAAATATAACATTTAAGGTACTCTCTCTGTCCCAGTTCAAACTGCACACTTTTTGGTCAACTTTCCCATACCATGTTTGACCAACGATAACTTTATTTATGTATAATAATGGTGTATTAAAATTTTTATGTTTAGAAAATACATCATGCATGGAATCCAATGATATCTCACATAATGATATTTGTATCTATATACTAGAATTTATGTTCAAATATGTCATGAAAAAGTTGACCAAAAAGCGTGCAGGTTGAATTGGGACAGAGGGAGTAGATTAATTTTATACTCTCTCAATTTATAACAGTAGATGTAATTTTATACGCTCTCAGTTTCATTGGATGTGACACA
Source organism: Rubia balearica (assembly GCA_032355405.1). Taxonomy (NCBI): domain Eukaryota; kingdom Viridiplantae; phylum Streptophyta; class Magnoliopsida; order Gentianales; family Rubiaceae; genus Rubia; species Rubia balearica. The sequence continues at coordinate 5,488 of JAULKJ010331068.1, read as the reverse complement.
ATTTCTCTTTTTGGTTATTTTTACGAATTTGACACACTTTTTCTTTTATGACAAGATTCCTTTAATTTCATTCACTCATTCTACTTTTTCCTTTTTAAATTCAATTGCAAACACTCATTTTATTCACTTAAATCCAAATATCTAGAGTTATGGTGTCACATTCAATGAAACAGAGATAGTATTTGTTGTTACTCTATCTTTAGGTTATTTTTAGTGTACGGAAATTCTTTTTCATACTTTTTCTGATAGTAACCCTATCTACAAAGATATTTTAATTAGATATGTGTATAGTAAGCCCCAATGGATCCTTTCTCGGATATCAGAATGGACCGCTTGAGATCATGATAGTTTAGACTCCCTCCAGTTCACTAACATTGAATCACTTACTTTTACTTTTTGACAATTTAATACACTTTTTACCTCGGTCTAGTTACAAGGTAAAAATACTTTATACCTCGATTTTGAACCGAAGTCGGTAGGTATTGTAACTATGCCGTTGACTACATGAAGGCAGATGATGGACCATTGCTGCGATTTCGTTCAGGGCGACGTCGGTATGAGTGAGAGCCATTAATTGGAAATCTATTGGGTTTTAGTACAAGGTTGGGACAACCAGTTATGAACTAATAAGTTATATCAGGTCCAGGTTCCCAACTCGTAACTATTGTCATTTAAAGGCGGTTTGACAAAACCGCCTTTAATTAGGTCTAATTAAAGGCGCTTATGACGTTAAATGCTTTTAATTAATGCTAATTAAAGAAGGTTATAAAACTGCCTTAAATTTTTTTAGCCGCAATTGATTGATTTTGGCGAGCCACGAACAAGTGTCCGAGTTCAGATCCCCTTCACTAGGTGCAGTTCCTCATTTTTTTCCCGGAACTTCCTTCTATTGCCTCCTTTATTAGGATGGCCCCACTAGTGACCTCACTTTGGTAAGGCACCTTGGCGTTCTAAATACATGTAATTATTTGATTTTCAAATCATATTATTTGTTATTTATTAATTGCTTATCTATTTAAAATAATTATTTTTTTGTTTGTGATTCTGTACATCCTGAGGGACATTGTACCACTCCTGCCCACTTTGAAGACCACAGTTGTGCTGAAGTGCTACGAGGGAGTGGTGCATGAACTATTTAGGGTGTGTTTTCCTGAGTTCTTTGCCGACAACAGTTTACACATTGGGGACACCTTATTGTAAGAGCTCATAAAAAGTCGGGGGCCTATTGCCTTTAAGGTCATCACAATTATTGCAATTTGGGTGTTTTTGAACAAAAAACATTTCTATTTGAATTTATGTACTAATTTTAAGGAGATTTTTATTGCTACTGTTTTTTGAATAATTAAAGTACCTAATTATTGGAACAATATTTAATTGTATGTCATTTCAAATAAAATAATTGACTGTATGTGATTTGATCTGTGCATGATTTTAAAAACCATTTTCAGCTGTACTATTCAACACCATTTTCTATACATATTTTAAAAAGACTAATTTGTTTTTTTGGTCCGCAACATACATCGCAATACCATCCTTTTGTCCCCGAGGCCAATACTGGGTATATGCAGCAACCAACAAATACAAAATAATTTGTTTGACCCCCAAAGGAGGTTTTCATGTAAAGTCAACTGCAAAATCGGCTGAAAATATGTAAAATGTTCAAGTTAGTAATGTTCTACTACAATTCTTTTATTTTGAGAACCGAAATTAAAAAAATAAAATTTTAATTGCACTTGTTTTTTCTACGGTCCTAGAATTGGGAAAAAACATAGTTGTATGTGCTCTAGAATCGCAGTTAAAACACTACTATGTAGTCGTGACGCTAATCTCCCTCCGGCTAGTATGCCATTGGTTGCAAGTGGGTGTACAAAAACAAGTACCATTCAGATGGGACGATTGAGTTCCTCAAAGTTCATCTCGTTATCTTTGGTAATCATCAGGTCTATGCCATTAACCATAACGAGACCTTTGATCTTGTCTCCAACGGTCACTGATCGAGTGTTAATGTGTTTGATAGACAATATTGATGATTGAGATATGATAGGATATAATTGAGATGTGATATGATCGATAAATATTCACTTTCCTTTTATTCTTATTCTTGTAACTTTTGTTTTAAATCATGTTGATTAATAAGCTATGCTTCAAACATTCAACCTTTACATGGTATGAAAGCCTCTTTGATCTTGGACTCAAATCCCCTCTCCCCCCATCTTACACACACACACACACTATTGTGATTTATGGGGGATCCTCTGCTATTTTATTTGCTAATAATTTTTTCTACTATGTTGTTTTCAATGTTGATCGTTCTTGACTCTTGTGGTTTTACCTATTGTGGCAAAAATTTATATTTTAATGTTTATCATCATTTTGAAGCATTTGTGGAAAACTAGTTCTCTTCCACAATTAAGGTTTTCAAAGTGATGGAGGGTCGGAGTTCATCAGTAGTTGCTCATGTTCTCACTTTTAGACAAAAACATTCATCATTAAATTTATTGCCCCTATACTCTTAAGCGAAATGGTCAGGCCAAAGGTAAGCACCGTCACATTGTAGAAATGAGCTTGTTTTAAGTCATATGCACCTCTCTCTTATTGGCCAGATACTTTTTCTGCAACCACTTATACCATCAACCAGTTACCCACTTTGTTCTTGGCGAGCGATCGTTATTTGAGGTTATTAATGTCTGAGTTCCCATATACACCAACTTTCATTAATTTGGTTGTCATGAGTAGCCTTATATTCATCCATATGCGGCTCACAAATTTGCTCCTTGTAGTTTGTACTGCATCTTTCTTGGGTGGTACAAATCCCATGTTCACCAGACATGCTCGGTTTGACGATACTTTCTTTCCCTATGCTGGTGGTTTCGATTCAATATCTCTGTTCTCTCTGCATGCCTCTACTTTATTTAATCTTGTTGATTCAGTGTTTGCATCTACACATGCACCTATCTTTATGTATATTCATGCTTCTTCCTTGGTGTCATGTCCAATAACACCACCTTGTTCGATATGTTTGTCTGATTTAACGACACCAATCTCTTTGACGCCTATGACTCGGACCACTTCACTTTTGACCCAGTATCGCACCACTACTTTTTAAATTCTTCTATCGGTGTCAATGATGCCCCTCTTGAGCCAACTCTCGCTCGCACGCAGCGGATGACCACCAAGGCTATGGATGACTCTCGATGGCCTCAGTTTTTCCCTAATTATTAGGTGTCTGGTTTCTGGCCGCCCTAGTTACTTAAACCAAGCCTGAGGACTATCATGTGGCTCTTCAAGATGCTCGATAGGTTTTGACCATGGATGAGGAAATGGCTGCACTTCACCACATGCATACTTAGGATTTGGTTCCTCTAGACGTGAATGATGTTAGCTCCAAACGGGTAATTCGTCACGAGTATCAACCTGCTGGTAGTATTGATTGCTACACAAGGATCAACTAGTGGCACAAGGCTTTTATCAGATTCTAGGGTTCGATTTTAACCACACCTACAGCCCGTAGTGATGACACCCACTGTTCTTAGTGTCTTTTATATTGCCACTGTGTGTTATTGACCCCTTCATCCCTAGGATGTCAAGAATACTTTTTCTCAATGGTGTGCTTACCGCTTTGGTCTATGTGGCCCAACCAATTGGTTACAAGAACGATGCCCATCATAATTAATTATGTTTGTTGCCCGTGAAAAGCTATTGATGGCTTTGAGCAGACATTCAGTCTTTACATTATGGTACCTCGGGAAACCATATAATTTGCAATTAAATAGTTACCACCCTCAAATAAATTACAAGGGAATGTAAATATTTTATCCTTGTTTATCAGTTTCACTATCGTTAATCAATTTAGTGTAATTAATTCAATTTTAATCTAATAAAATTTAACTAATTTCTTAAGATAAAGTGCGTTTATAACCCAATATACCCTATATTTGTTTTTTAAGTGTCATTACAACCCTCAACTTTTTGAAAGTGCCAAAATAACCTTACATAAAAAATTTGAAATAACCCATTCTGGTATGTTTTGGCCGGAATTCATGAAAAGGACTATTTTACCCCTCATAAAATGACCAAAAAGTTGAAAACCATGGAATGATAGTTATGCTCATCAAATGATTAATACCCTCATTAGGTTTCATTCCCGCCCGACAGATAACCTTCTATTTTCCTCCCCCAAAACTACCACCAACCGTACGTAACTCCCTTTTTTAATTCTCCATGGTATCGGCGTAGCAGAGCTTCTTTCCAAGCAATTAGAGATGCTCTGGCTAGAATATCGCAGAGGTGACAAAAGTGACGCTTTCAAGGTGGGTGAATTGTAATACTCACAAAAAATGGTAAGTTGATCGAAATTTCCACCCCAATGCTTGATTGATGTGATTTTGAGTATAAATTTGTGCCATTTTTATTATTTTTGTTTATTCGTATGAATATGGGGTAGATTAGGTTTAGAACAAGGAGTTTGTGTTCGTTTTGTTTTTTTCTCTGAATTTATGTTTGGATCGATGACCTTTAGTGTTGAGTTTGTGTACTTGTGTTGTGGTCATAACCTATGCCTAGGCGAGTGTAATGTTTTTGTGTTTTGAACCTAGGTTTCAATATTGTTGGGTTTTGTATGAACAAGGGAGAGCGGGTAGATGTTGATGTGCTCGGTGGGTGTGTGATAATGTTTTATACTACATGGCAATGATTGAGTAATGTGATTTTGCTCAAATTTCTGAACCGTGGGTGTTTATTTATTTGTCATTAAGAATTTGTTTCTAAATATTTGAGAATTTGTTCAATTTTCATATCAAGTTAGAGTACATAAAAGGTTTGATCTAATCTAATTTTGAATATGTATTTGATTGTTGCAAGATGAATTAGATCCTCTGTACACTACCTCTCTAATATATGTCTATCATATTAGCATAGCAACTTTGGATTGTGTTATTTTTGTTGGTTGAAGTTTCGTAGTAAGTATTGATCCAACCTTATGTTTAAAATTTTTTTTTACTAATATTACCTTATGTTTTCTAAAAATATTTTGATCTGACCTTATGTTTTTTGAAAATGCACTGATATAACCTTTTACTTTTTTTAATAAAATGTACTGATCTAACCCTATATTTTAAAATTGTGTTGATCTAACCTTATATTTTTATAGGGTAAAATAGCAATTTTTTAAAAGAAAACTAAACTGGGGTATTTTGGTCATTTCAAGGACGGTCAACACTGGATTTTCCATAGTCAACACCGACAGGGTTATTTCAGTACTTTCAACAAAAATTTAGGGTTATTTTGACACTTTTGAAAAAAATCTATATCTATTATAACTATACTTCAGGTTACTAAAACTTGAACCAATCTAGTTTAATTTGATAATATTGAATTAAGCTTATTCCATTTTAATTCATGAGAAAAACTCTTATGAGACCGTCTCACCATAAGTTATGGTGAGACAAAGTAATAAGTAAAGTTTTAAAAATTACATAATGTACCCCAT
>JAULKJ010331050.1:0-10060 GCA_032355405.1 Rubia balearica | reverse complement strand
GGTCCCTGCAGGACAAGAAGAAATAGAAAGGAAGATAGAACCATTTCACACCACAAAACCATAAAAGGTATGAATGAAGCTACGCAAACACGAGAAATGAGATTACTTAGAAGCTAAGACCCTAAAAGGAAAAGACAGCAAACAGGTAAGAGACTCCCAAAAACACATAAAGTGAAGCACCAAATTAATAAGACATTAGTCATGTGTACAAGAGCATATAAATAAAGGGCAGTGCAGCATACAACAAACAAGAAAATGGATGTACAAAGCCAAAATGAAGTGTGAGGTCATGTGTAAAAACAACTATTGAAGCTAATAATACAGCATTCTTCAGAAAAGAACAAGCTCACACTACTATGCCTTGAAAATCATATTTACTCATGAAAGAGACCAATAAATGATAATCTACTCCGGAGGGGGCTATTTGTTGCATTCCATCAAGCAGATCCTTTTAGTTAAGCAATAGCATCACTATTAAAAATGCAGTACACTATCCACTCAAGACATATTTTGTTTCCCCAACATATCTGGAGTGCACAAGTCAGAGTGGCACTATCAACTTTAGGCAAAGAACCACAATGACAACCACAGATGGATTGCCAACATATTAAAGAATATTATTAAAGTTATCTTCACATCTTTCTACTCATTCACTTTGCATTAGTTAGGTCCCGGCCAAATCTATCTTAAGCCTTCAACACAGTTTCTCTCAAACTAAATTTATAACTGTGTGTGATCATCGGGGATGATCATGTCAGACACGTGTTCGAAAACCCGCATAATTGAAGCATTGTAAAGGAGACATGGTTATTCAATTCTGGGTTTCAGTTCTTTCTATTCACTGGTTAGCTATATAACATCTCCCGCAGTAGTTTCTCAAATCATTATAGAATTCACTAATTTGCTTCAGTGGACATGTTTCTCACCCAGGCAAAGAACAGTTGATAAACACTGTCATCCTCGGCTAACGGTCTAGATACTGGTTTTTTCATGTACCAGCTGGAGTTCATCAGGAAGTGGCACAACTTTGCAAGAATTTCTTATGGGGTCAGGGGTCCTCAGCAAGGAGTAAGACAGCTAGGAGTAATACTCAGGGGAAAACTTTATACTGACAAACTGTTTGGTGGAGCAGGACTAAGAGATACTTAACTGTGGAATCATGCTCTAGTGTGTAACCATCTCGGGAAAACCAGCAGAAGCTAGATAGCTTGTGGATCAAATGGCTGCAGACCTACAAGGAAAGCAAATGGAGGACTATCATTTGCACTCCAAATCCAGCTACACTTGGAAGGTCTGAATTAGGTTACTAATTTTCTAAACAACTGTCTCTGTGTTGCTGCCAATGGTGATTTTAATCAGAGAAAGGCCTAAATTTTGTAAAGGGTGAGACTAGCCAAAAGCTTTTACAAAGGTGGTTTGGGATGGGTATATCTTACCCAAACAGTCTTTCTTTATGTGGATTCTAGCATTTGGCAGACTATCCACTTTGGACAGGTTGAAGGGTCTTGCCATTCAGGTGTATAATCAATTCTCTTACTTGTGCCAACAATATCAAGAAACAGCAGTTTATTTATTCATCCATTGCCAATATCTTCAGAATTTATAGATGGCACCTGGAATTCAATGTTTAAGAAACTTCAGGGAGCTAGAGAAATTCCAGTTCTATATGTAAAGGAGGCAGAAGAGCAAGCAATTCAAGCTGTGCATTGCTGCTTTGTATCAGCTTTGGCTGGAAAGAAACAGGACGGTTTTCCAAGACAAAGAGACAACTTTTGAGGGACTAAATCTACAGGCATTATCAGAACGTTACCTAAGAGAATTTAAAAGTTGGCTGAAATAGAGAATGTACCTTGGGGTAGATTTATAACTTAGGTTAGCAATTAGCATCAGTTTTGTGGGTTTTTTTGGAAAATATAGCTATTCTACTCTTTGTTCTTAGATTGCCAATACTTTGGCCTCAATGTAATTTTAATTTAGTGGATGAAGCAATACAAAAATAGTTTCATAAAAAAAATCCAGAAATCATCAAGACATACTTTCTATTCTGTTCACCATACTGAAAAATGTCAAAAAAAAATGCCACAGGTTTGCCATCATCAAGATAATCAATTTAATATGAAATTCACAACTTCATAAGCTGATGACTCAGACTATGAGGGCCTTTCACAGTCAAGAATTCAATGTAAGTCAGACAAGCCATGTACAGATTCATGCTAAAATTCCAACTACTTGAAGGAATAAAATGCTATAACAAAGTTAGTTTTCATTGCTATTCATAAAGCATTTTTATGCAGTTCCGTAAAAAGTAAGGTCAATTCACAAATAGGTTGACATCAGAAATTCGTGACACTCAACAAGCAGGTAGGAAGAACAATATCAAAAAAATATCATTCAGCAATCAGCTCATACCAACTCCTGCAAAGGCTAAAACTTAGAATAACCTAGAATGCAGCCTATGTGTATCTTTTCCTACTTTAATTCTGCATTACATACTTAATTACTGTTCGTCACTTAGAGTCACAATTGTTTCTTAGAATAAGTCAAAGTCAGTTCCTCTGTTTTAGAGTCCATTAGCACAAGTGGGAAAGTAGTAGTTAGGCCACTACTGGTTGGTTTAGACCTATTTAAGTTCTAGAAAAAGTCAGTTGTTAGCATGTAATTTCAGATTATTCAATACTCCCCCTGGTTTTCTAATATTGGCTCCCAACAAAATGACACTCTTTTATGAAAAGTAAAATGAGTGGAGGAGATTGTATTGGGAGAGTAAAAAAACAAATTGATTGGTTAAAAATAATCTAAATTTTTCCAAAAAAGGAAGACGCATTTGTTAAAAGACCAAACAGAAAAGGAAAGGGAGTCAGTGTTGGTAAACCGGAGGGAGTATATCAAAACATGAGAGATATTCCTGCGCAAATCCTAAGCGTGAGATTCTTGCATTTCGTAGAACTTATCATTTTGGTGTCAAAGCCGTTCCATCCGAATGGTGGCCACCAGAACGTCCACCAACAACCCACCACCACCACTTAAAAGTAAACCACCACTCCCCTCCACATGCAGTCACTTGATCAGCCACAACCCCTGAACCACACCCGAGAAACTCTACACAAACTCACTTTTGTAATCCAAGCTCTCTGCCAGAGTGTCTGTCATGGAAGTAAACCGTGAAGGTTCCAACAAAGGAAGGGTACATGCACCACTCAATGATCGCGCACATCCCGATGAGGAGATGATCAAAACGAAGACGATGATAGCAATCGCAGTTTCAAACCGCAGCAGCAAACCAAAGCAAAGATTGATTTCCCAAAGTTCGATGGAGGTGACCCACGCAGATATGTGCTGAAGGAAGAAAAGTACTTTCCGTACTTACAGATTCCTGAAGAGATGAAAGTAGAGGTGGCCTCTATGCACCTCAAGGGCAATATTCTCGATCTCTATGCTTGGATCAATGGAGAAGACGAGATTCTGATATGGGATGACTTAGTCAAGGTTTTCCAAGAGAATTATGGGCCTCCAGAATCCGGATGAACTCTGGTGCACCATCACATAGTATCGTCAGAAATTCGCTGGGAGAGTCGCAAGGGTGTCTGATTGGCCAAATCATTGCCTGCTTGTGGTTTTCCTAATGGGGTTGAAGGAGGAATTGAAGATAGAGGTGCTTATTCATAAACCCCAAACTGTATTCAAGGCTGCTAGTCTCGCCTTACAGTTTGAGCCCATGGTAGGCCAAATGCAAGAATCTCTTCTCCTAACAGGCCCAACTCCAACCCATTTCCTCACCAACGTTCCGACTCCAACTACCAGATGCCTTTTCCACACCCTACTCCACGTGGCCCAAGAAACACAACTGTACAACCTATAAAAAATTAGGGAGATTAAAGGCAACAAAGGGGAAAAGGGCTTTGTTTTCGATGCAGTGACAAATTTTCACCAGGGCATCACCCCAGCCCACCTTCTCCAAAGGGGAAAAGGGCTGGTGAGAATGATGATGTACCTTTTGAACCGATGAAGACGAAGTCAAAAATTTGGCAAAGGAGGAAGGTGGCATAGTTGAAATTTTGGTACACCAAATTTTGGGTCAAACCACCACCAGGTCCACCACCACCACCATGAAGCTTTAGGGAACCTTACGAGATAGCAAGGTATTGATTATGGTGGATAGTGGCTCTTCTAACAATTTTATCTCAAAACAGTTAATCAGAGAGTTACAAGAGTTACAATTGGTCTACATGGAAGATGTTCCGAAATTCGATGTTACCATCGGCAACAGAGAGGTTATCACCTGCAACCAGATTGGCCCACTCTTGCAATATACTTCCTAGTCTAAAAATAACGCAGAATTTCTACCCATTTTCTTTAGGCGGGGCACAGTTAGCCCTTGGAGTCAAGTGGTTGGTGACTCTAAACATTACCCTTAGTGAATTGGAGGGATTCGTACTTGATTTTTCAAAGCAATGGGAAGTATAAGTTACAAGGCATTAAAACAGAACTTGGTATTTCCACCCCAACTCTTTCTGCCTACTATCTAACGACCCCCATTCTCAACCACTAAAGCAGCAACAACTTCATACTTTATGATTTGAAGAAAAGTCGACTTTCAAGGGAGGATGCAATGATACAACTCCTGAAAGGCTCAACTTTGGATAACGTATAAAGCAGCGTAAGTTTTTCTTTTCCTAATTTAGTTCTGCATTATTTACTTAATTACTTTTAGTCAGATACAATCAATAATTGTTTCTTAGAAAGAATTAGTCAAAGTTAGTTCCTTTGTTTTAGAGCCCATTAGCAGTAGAGGGGCAAGTGGTAGTCAGGCCACTACTAGTCGGTTTAGCCCTATTTAAGGTCTAGAAAGAGTCAGTTGTTAGTGTGTAATATCAAATTATCCAATACTCCCACCATCCCGCCATTAATGGCATGTTTACTAATTCACGGTCTTCAATGATCATGTTTGACCATCAATATCTCTAGCTACATATAATAATTTTGCATAAAAATTTGATATTTAGAAAATAGATATTAAGATGAATCTAACAATATCTCACATGATATTTTTATTATAAATATATTAGTCTATATTTATGGTCAAAGTTTACCAAGTTTGACTTTAAAAAAGTAAACATTTCAATAATGGTGGGGATGGAGGGAGTATATGAGTGCGTAGGAGATCCTCTTGCACAGTTCCCAGGAGTGAGATTGTTGCATTTAGCGGAACTTATCATCAGCAGCAAACCAAAGAATAAAATTCTGTGAACTAGCTTCTTAATTTGATGGTCTAACAAATACTAAAACAATAGGATCATAACAATGAAAAAACTCACCAAAGCCTGAAGCTAAAAACAAGATAACTTTCTTGACTAACTTAACAGCTCCAAGTCAAAGCTGATTAAAAAGGCTGCGGGAAGGAAAAAGTTTCACGAACATCCAACCTCTAAGATTCATTGCTTGAGTTGACCACTGATAAATACAAGCATACTAACTACATGTCACATCCAACACAATGTAACTAGGCATAAGATTTAGTTTTCATTTTAGATATATGAACGCTAACTGGGCACAAAAAGTGTAATAAATGGGCATAAGTTATCTGATTTACATAAAAGAGTAATCGATAGATCATATTAAGAGTGGATCTAAAACTGCTAAACTAATAAGAACTTAAGCAATTAGAGCCATTTGCATTAACTTAAACACAATATTATGAACATAATCTACAATAAGAGCACAATGTTAACTTTCAATTAGTATTAAACACAATCTTCTCAATAATAAGTCAACCAATCAGCAATCGTTTTCTTGGTCCATGATCGACTTTTATGCACAACCCCAACTGAAAATCTAATCTATTATTAACAAAAATTAACTGGAAAAAAATGAAATCCGTAAATCGAATTTGCAGCTGTAACTTCCCAGTCCATCAAAAATTACCGAGTACTTTGAACAGCATAGAAAAAATAAATGAAAAAAAGAAGAAAGTAAGAACATACACGCGCGTGACATGATTATCTTGGTTGCAAGTGATGTGAAACCAAGTACACGGGTTGACCAGGTTGGGATCCCAGCTCTGAAGAACATTTTGTGGGTCGGAAAGGCTCCGGCGAAGCGCGTAAAGCGCGTCCCCTTCGGTATTTCCCGATACCACGGTGGAAGTCCACGACGCGACGATTGCAACGCCGATTGTTAAGTACACACTCAAACGGCTCACCTCCACCATACTCAACTCAGATTAACTCAAACCTCTTAGGGTTTTGATTTGTTTCTTTCTGATGAAGAGAGAACCAAAATGGCGAAAGGGGAGCAACTCTTTTATTTACCGTTAGAAAAAAAATATATATTTAGTTTTTGATAGACACAATCGGTAACTGGAAATTTAGAAAAGTCTACTGAATATTTCTAAGTACTCCCTCCATCCCACCTTTATTTGAACTCTTTCCTCTTTAACATGCCCATATGAATTTGCACTCTTCATATTTATTTTAAATATGAATGAGAATGAAAATATAATATAATTTATAATTTTAATAAGTAAAAAAATTATTCTATTTATATAAGGAATATGTCTCTTGAAAGAAGGTTTTTCTGTAAGTTATGGAAATACCAAAGTTTAAACTGCAAATTAGAAGAAACCAAGATGAATTTTTCAAGTTGCATTAATCAAGTCATAAACTTATACTGCAAGTTGAATAATATTTTTTTAATATTCCAACTAAAAATTTTTACCTTTTTATAATTCAAATTAAACTCCGTCTTTCCATAAACTTATGGAAAGATGGTTTTTCCTAAAACTTTTTCTTATATAAGAATTATGCACAATTCAATATTTAAAATAAATTAATATATTTATTAATATTATGATATATTTATTTAAAAATTAAAAACTAACTCGATCTTTGTTTCTTTATAATAATTAATTATTTTATATTTAAATGAATATGATATATATTTTATATAGAAAAATATTAACAATTGTATAGAAATACTTTACGTTTTAAAAGATATAGTAATACGAATATGAAATGTATGTTGATGATGATGAATCAATAATTATTTAATTAAAGTTATAAATATATGTCTTTTAAATGGGCGTAGCAGTAATAGACTATCTAGCTAGCGTTAGTACATCTCTAGTGTGGGCGAAAAACACCTAATATAGGTGTGATTAGCCTTCTTCTCCAAATTTATGGGAACCATATCTCCGATCACTTTTTTGACACCGCCATCATGGGGGGAGCCTGGGATTAACTTAGAAACTATCCTTAAACAACCTTTTTCATATGCTCAGATACTTTCATCTACTTCACAACCCGCGCTTCAAGCTACTCAATCCAAATCTGAAAGAGTTCCCTTCATTCCAAAACAACCTATTGAACATCTAGGGGAACTGGGGCTAAGCTTTTCTGATGAAGAATGTGTGAAAATAGAGGCTCCTTTGAAGACGACATTAGTTGGAAAAATTGCAAAAAGCAGGCCTCAACTTGAGAAACTTCGGTGTGTTTTCAAACGGCCAAATTTAAGGGATATATTGAGATCTATTTGTTGGATAATCGTCAAGTCCTCATTCATTTTACACTTCCAGGTGATTACTATAGATGTTGGATGCACAAGGTATGGAATTTCGGATCTCACTCATTGTGGATTACTAAATGGGTTCCCCACTTTGATCCAAATGCAGATTCTCCGATTGTATGTAGCAATGTACGGGCTTCCACAGCAAAAAAATTACCTTGGGCGATGCTGTCTATAGGAAATTTGATCGGTCACAGAAAACTCAAACTTGGAGGCCTAAAACTTATGCACATGGAAGGGGAATCAAGAAAGTTTATCCCCTCTTCCTCTGCTTTGTCTGATAAATAAAAAAGATTTGATCCTTGTGAAGTTTAATGGTAATAATGAGCAAAACACTAAAAATACAGGGATTCCTAAAGTAAAGCAGATATACATCCCTAAAGCTGGAAAAGATATTAATGGTAATGAAGATGTTAATGCTCGGGTTAAAGATGTCTCAAAATCCATTCCCCTGATTGTGAACTTAGAAACTGGGAAAAATGCTAATTCATCTTAAATTAATGATACAAGTTTTACTTCTTTAGCTGATGAAGAGAAAAATGACAAGGATAAAGATAATCAAAATGTGTTAGTATGTGATAACTCTCATGATATTGCTAAGGTTTCAGAGAATGATAATCTTGATCAAATTTTGCATATCAATGATACTCATACAGCTAGTATGGATAAAGACCCTAATTTTTCAATTGAGGAAACTGTAGAGTCTCGGGTGGAACAGGAGATACAACTCTAGAAGGAAGCTATGATGTTGAATCAGAAGGAATATCAAGTAAGCTCGGGTAAGGATTAGCTCATAGATTCTGTTAGACTGTCTCCTGAAGATAAAAATATTAATTGATAACATTAATTTAAACTCAAGAGGACAATGGTCAGCTGAAAATTTTAATAAGGATATTTCAGGAGATATAATTCATAACCTAATTTGATAGTTCAGAACAGGTTTAATAACCTAATAAATGAAGAGGGCATGAATCTGGATATAGAGACATCAGCAGCAAAAAATGAGGCAGCAACTAATAGGAAGCATAGAAAGAAAGATTATACATGCATGCCTAAAACAGTTAAAACTAGATCACAAATTGATGTCGAAACTCTTAATATTTAAATGGTGTCATTCAATATTTATGTTTGGAATGTAAGAGGAATTGGGAATGATAAAGCTCAATTCAAAGTTAAGAGCATTAAAAGGAAGCATAATGTATCTTTATTTGTATTGATTGAACCAATGTTAAAATCTGACCAATTAACTTCCATTGGTTTTAAACTTGCATGTAATCATTATTATGGTGATCCCAGGGATAAAATATGGATATTTTGATCTGATGATTTTAATGTAAAGGTAAAATGTGTTCATGATCAATTTGTATTAGTTGAGTTACAACATAAATCTATCTCATTCTCTCGGGACTGAACTTTTGTGTATGGAAGAAATAATAGGGCAGCTAGGTATCCACTTTGGTCTGGACTACAAAATCACTATATTACTCCTGTGATGTTAATAGGATATTTCAATGTTATAAGAGAACCAAGTGAATAACTAGGCTAATGGCTTCCTAATTTGAATCATATGATGGATTTTAGAGTGTTTATAGAGGAGAATCGGCTTCTAGAATTACCTACTTCTGGCAATAATTTTACATGGGTTGGGGTAAGGAATGACAATGTTTGGCAAAGACTTTACAGGATACTTGTAAATGAATCTTTTTAAAACCTATTCCTAATACATGTATTAGAGTTAAAGCTAGACACCCCTCAGATTACTCTCGTTTGTTGATCAATATAGCTAACTTAAATTATTCTTCAGGACCTAAACCTTTTAAGTTCCAAAACTATTGGATCACACATAATGATTTCAAAAATACATACTCATCTAACTAGAGTCTTCCATATGATGGTTTTGGTATGCTCAGGTTTTCACTTAAAATCAGAAGACTTAAAGCATTTTTTAAAGAAGTGGAATATAAATCTTTTTGGAAATATACAAGACAAAGTTAAAGAGGCGGAGGAAAAGGTTTTACAAAAAGAAATAGAACACTAAAAGATTAATAATGAAGCCACCGGATCTGAACTTAATAAAGCAAAAGCTGAACTAGCATTAGCATTAACTAGGGAAGAATTTTTTTTTGGAAACAAAATGCAAGGGTTAAATGGCTAGAAGTAGGATACTCTAATTCTAAATTTTTCCATGCCTCTGTAAAGTCCAAACATGCTAGAAAGACTATTTTAGAAATTAAAACCAGTCAGGGTCAATGGGTCAAAGCTCTTGATGAGATAGGAGCTGAGTCTGTAAAATTTTACCCTTGCCTTCTTACTGATGAAAACGGTGACCTTAAGGGTACAAAAGCTTATTGTTTATTGCATAATATTCCAAGACTTATTACAGATCAAATGAATACAAATCTTATGGAAGGAATAAGCTTGGAATATATTAAGAGGCTAGTCTTTGAAATGGATGAAGATGCATCCCCTGGCCCAGGTGGATTTCCAGGTAAGTTTTATA
>JAULKJ010331042.1:0-10060 GCA_032355405.1 Rubia balearica | reverse complement strand
ATAACAAAAATATGAATTAAAATAAATTGTTAATGGAGAGATGGGGAAAAACCTTGAAGAAGAAGTGGCGCGGCAAGTAGAAGGGAGAAAGGGGAGGCGGCTACGCTAATTTTTTTAATTAATTAACTCATTTATTTAATTTCTAGACTGCTGCGAGAGAAAAACAAAAGTGAAAGGAAGAAGAGAAATACCTAAGAAAAAATGTTTCCCTTTGGGATGAAATTGAAGAACTATACACACTCCCTTATTATCTATTTGTGGTACACTTGCTTTATTAGAATATTTCTTTTTAAATGGTACACTTTTCATTTTTGACAAATTCCTTCAATTTCATCCACTCATTCTACATTTTTTACTTTCTATATTCAATTTCATCCATTTATTTTTTTCACCTAAATTCAAACATATATATATCTATGATGACACAAATAGAGAAACCGGGGAGTACAAAGGTGAAAAAGAAAAGTTTGAATTTTCGCAACATAACTGCAATGAGGAATAAAAATACAGAAAACCCATTAACTTGATAAAGTGTTCTGCAGTGAGTCTTTTTCAAAATGATCTCTAGTACAGTACTTAAGGGGAAAAAACTAATCTTGCAACTTTATTTTACTTTTTGTCCAGACTTTATCAAGTTAATGAAAGTGCTTCCATAATTCCAATTTACTATGTAATAATAAGAACTCTGAATTTATTTAATGTGTCGAAACAGTATTAAGTTAGGTTGAGTTAATCGTCTCGATCAATATCAGCCAATGGTGAAATAATCTAAAAGCCCAAAAATTTAACTTGATAAAAAAATGCTCCTATAATCCTCGGTTTCTTAATACTTGAAATTAAAACTTTGATTTTTTAAAACTAGTTCCCAAAGTTAACATGAGCTCGCAGTCAACGTCAATCAAGGCCATCCAGTGTTAAAATTATCTAAATACCCAATACCCTCGAAATTCATATGTTTTAAAATTTGGGGGGAAATGATCACTATTCTTCTTATGTATATTTTCGTCAGAGCATTCATCGATCGTTATTTCCATACAATTGAGTTCATATTATCCATTTTTATGAGAAAAAAAGAAGAGGGACAATTGAGCATGGTGTGAGATATGAAATTTTATGAAGTATGAGAGGAATGAGCCCAAACTCGATTAACGCAACGCAAACAATTGGATTAACCATGTGGCATCAGAATCTCCGTTATCCATGTAATCTTCTCTCGAGAACTCAACGTCTTTGTTGCACCGGCAGTAGATGTCTTTAAAGGAACTATCTGGCAGGAATAGTTTCATAGTTGAAGGATTCGATGTTGTATTCGATATGATTTTCCGGTCGATAGTTCCAAAATGGAGGATTTATTGATTTATCTCATGGCATGGAAAGTGAGCAAATTATCGTCTCCTCGATGATCGTGGTGATTGGAATCAATAAATATGAATCTCAAATAATGATAAAAGGGTGGCTTCGGTGCCGGGGAGGGAAGGCGAACAAAGCGAAGAATCCAAGTGGTGGTGTGCAATTGTGAGCATGTGGTGTTTGTTGGGGACGTTTGAAATCTTCAGCATAGACACGTAAAGGAAGAGGATCGACAGTAGCTTGAAGAGAGGAAGGGGGCATGTGGGGAGGGGGTGGGAGGGCAAAGATATTTGAACATAAGTACATGTGTTGTGGCAATAATGGTGATAGATGAAATCAATGGGTGTGACAGAACCGAAATTAATGGTGATGGGGTGCAACGAGGCGCGACAAGGTTGCTGCTGAGATGGGTGACATTGGTGAGTGGAGATGGGCTGTGCGATATTGTGGCAACATTGGTCGTGGTTGAAATCAATGGGTTAGAAGTGGTAAAAAAATGTCATTTATATCATTTGAAATATATATATTGAAATCGGTGAGAATGATTAAGTTATAAAAAAATCAAGGGTCAACAGTTATACTTGTACTTTCGGGGGGGAAATTACACTGTATAAGGTTATATGATCGTTTTCAAAAAACTATATCATCTTATATTTTGTTTGAATGAAGTCATCCAAACTACTAAACATATTTGTGACATTTACATTAACTCTGTGTCAGAATTTTCAATTCAATGCTAGTCGAGAATTTAAAAAAGTTAACTTATTCAAATTAATGTCAATTAAAAATTATATAAACACTTTAGTGCACGTAAAAAAGAAAGAATTAGTGATTTTGTAAGCATTTAATCTTTATAAAATACTCCCTCCGTCCCAACAGTAATGAAATATTTGGTTTTTCACGGATTTCAATGATCATGTTTGACCGCCAATATCTCTAGCTACAAATACCAATTCTGCATTAAAAAAATTAATATTTAGAAAATATATGTTAAAATGAATTCAACAATATCTCACATGATATATTTATTATATACTAATTGAAATTTATGGTCAAACATGGTGTGAGAAAGTTGACCAAAAAGTGTGCAGTTTGAACTGGGACAGATCCGTCCCAAAATTTTAAAACTGCATATAAAGTACATATATATCCTATAGCCGGAGGTTAGCGTTTGAAAAACTGAGAGATATGTGCGCACAAGCAAGGAATTGGGATAAATGTGCACTTTACAAAATTGAGGGATGTATGTACACTAAACAAGAAATTGGGGGTATGAATGTAATTTCTCAATATTTTTATTAACTCTAACATGAGCTGTATCCTTTTTATTTTCTGACATCAACATGAGCTTATCCTTTTTTTGTTGAAAGAACATGAGTTTTATCCCTAATTGAACTATCAAGTTGAAATTTCTTAGCTTCTGAAATCATTCCATTACTACTAATTATTTTTATGTAATTAAAGTATAAATAAATATTAATGAATTTAACAATATATTACTCGCTCCGTCCCATTTTAAACTGTAATTTAATTATTCATTTAGTCAAAACTTCTTAACTTTGACCATAAAATTGAATTAGGGTACAAGTATAAACACTATTATGTTATACCTTGTTAGATTCGTTATAACACATATTTTCAAAATATCAAATTTTCACAAGTTTTAATTATCATAAATGAAAGATATTAAGGATCAAACATTTTTCAAATCAACTATCGAAAGTCAAAGTGTGCAACTTGAAATGGGACGAGGTGAGTATATAATTACAAAGAATTAGATGAGAGGGTCTCTCAACCAATCTTATGGTGAGAAAGACAGAAGATCTAAGTACAATTATTTAACTATGAGAAAATTTATCTGGAATGGGGGAGTATATGAAGTCTCTAAATCTAAAGTAACGATTGTTGGGAAATTAATCCACCTTGAGCAGATCAAGATAACAAAATGGTAAGTGAACGTAACATAAATTTTAACGTGACTCACCAAATATGCTTTACCTCCATGAACATACTCATATTTTATTACCACAATAGGTAACACATAACACATACTCAAAGAGGTGATTTTTAAGACTAAACAAATGTTTACAAGACTCACACACCAACACTTCACAACTCTCCTCTATTTAAAAAAAAAGTTCAAGTGCAAATTTAGAGTTTTTCAAATCATGAATCTAACTCCCAAGTTCTCCTATTCATGAACCAACCCGTAATTTCCTCGTTCATAAACCAAAGACTCTTTTTTATGAACCAAAAATTCTTTGATGATTCAAAGAAAAAAAAGTCAACTTTGTGGGAAGTATAAACTCTCCAATCAAATATTACCAATGGTACCCGATAAGCAAGGAAAATCCCATGTGCATTGGAGATGCTCTTAAGAGGAAAAGAATAAAACCTCGGCAACCGCATTTTAATTAAAATAATTGATCAAGCTTAACCTTTATTAAATAAAATAACAGAAATAAAATAGTGTCACGTCGTGGGATTCAACCCATACCCGGAGTATCATATATAAAATCCGTTCCCATATAAATAAATACCATGCTTTGAGTAAAAAAATAAGAGAGGTATAGCGTGCCTTTAATATAATGGTATTTAGAAGCATCTTCTTCTGAAAATGGGGGATTAAAATATGTAATTTTGCTTTAGAAACATAGGAAAAGTAACAAAAGATATAATCCCTCCGTCCCAGAGAAAATGACACATTTACTTTTTTACGGTTTTTAATAATCATGTTTGACCATCAATATCTCTAGTTATACACAACAATTTTGCATAAAAATTGATGTTTAGAAAATAGATGTTAAAACGAGTCTAACAATATTTCACATAATATTTTTATTTTATATGTACTAATATATAATTAGGGTCAAATTTGACTTTAAAAAAATAAATATGTCATTTTTACGGGAGGGAGTACTCCATTATATGGGGGTACGAGCACAATATTATTGTATGGAGAATTGGTGGTTTCACACGTCATGAATGATGTGCGTAGAGGATGAGTTCAAATTCTAGATTTCCATTATATGTGGTAAATGTTTCGAGTTATATTTAAATTTAAAGAAGTTATATCAACAAGTGTACCTAGCTATTTCAAAAACATTAAAAGGATAACTCTCGCTTCATTCTATTAAAAAAAAAATCTATTTCATCAAATATAAAATTTTAATGAAGATTAATGAACAGTGTCACAATCATTTTATCCTTTTTAGTTAGACTATTGTACATAAATTATACTTCACTCAAACATTAATTATCGAACAAAATATGAGGGTGTATTGTGAGTATAAATTTCAGAAAAATTCCTCATTTTACGAGAGTTTTACATTCATCTTTAATACATTAAGGGTGTATTGGAGTGTTAAACATGATTGTAAAACTCTTGTAGAAAGAGGTATTTTCTGATATTTAGGCCACTGATACTTGGAAAATTCATTAGCTCATATCAGTTCATCCTATAACTTTCGAACACAACTACAGACAGCAAAATCAAGTAGCTCATCACCTAGCTCGCTCAGTAACCGCAACTTCAGATCGCAGTGAAGAACAAGAATGGTAATTTCATTGAGATTACTATTTCTCAGTTGCAACTTTAGGAAAAACACCTCTACTCCTGTGTTTTGTTATGCCATTGCTCCTACTCATTGGCGAAGTAATCATTGTTATGATGCTTTAAGTGTTTAGCTGCTCACCGGCGAAGTAATTCATTTGTTGTATTTCTTCTCACTGTGTGTTTTAGTTGATTACTCAACATGCTCAGGCTATCTTTTGATTTAGATGTTAGAAAATAAATGGTTATCCAATCACTTTGACTTCGACACCATGGGGGCGGAGGACTCAAAATGGAAACAACACCATTTATTTTCTCATCTAAATTTTATTCCGTTTCTCTCTAGGTCCAACATATCGCTTGGCCAAAACTTTTGCAACATACATTATGTTTGCCTTTTTGGATGGTTAGAGGAACCAACGCATTCCCTCACTCATTGCAATGAGTGTTTTAATTTATTTATGAAAAAATATCGAACAAAATATGAACTCCGTTTGACAGGTAAACTAGGGAAAAAACTCTTTTGCTATGACGAGGAAGTACTATCCAATTAATGTAGAATGACATGTGGCTTTTATACTACTACAAAAGAGAGCTATTGTAACACTTTTCCTGCAACACTTATTAAAAATGTTACAATAACTTATAAAGTGTTGATTAAATCTTGAAAAGTGTTATCTAAATCTTGAAAAATGTTGTGTTAGATCTGATGCAGTATCACCTAAGGTGATACTTGTAAAAGTGTTGTAATAGTTTCAACTTACTAGTATTATTAGCACTTATTGCATTGAATATTTTTAGGTGGGTTTATCGGATTCAATTTAAGGTGAATTCTTTTACAAGTACTTCAGTTATAATACAAATTATGAATTAGGGATTAGTTTGATATCTTAATTAGAGTTTAAATTTTAAGTGCTCTGATGATGTACAGTAGTGATTATAATTTTAATGGCGTTGAAAACTTGGCGATGGTAACATTGTGATGGAGTTGAAAACTTAGCATATACATTATTCGAAAACCCTAGAGTGTATTGTAACCAAGTTATTAAGGCCAAATCAATAATATTATATAGATCATCATTGTTATGGCTCAACTTAAATGGCAATACACTTAGCCAAACCAACTATATATGTAATATAGTTTCTAAAAGTTTATTTAAATCCCCTTCGTATGTCTCGGGACCGGATTCAAACCCACAACAATATGATAATATCATCAGATTTCAACCGATGAGACAGCTTATTAAACATCCTGAACTTCAAATGCATATGGATTCTTGGAGACAATGTACTCCATGTGAATGAGTTCGAATTTGTTGAAGTCCTTAGGGAGGGAGATTATGTCATCTGGCGGCCTTCGAAAGCGAAGCCGCTCAGAATCACTGCTATTCTCCCACCCTAACGCCACCAACTTTGCCTCCAGAACCGAATATGACGTGATAATCACGTCATCTTCGTCTCCCTTGTGAACCAACACCTTAACCCTAGGGCGCCGGTCGACGTGGGTTGAACCCTCAGGCAACAGAGACATTTTACCATCCTTGAGAACCCAAACACCTGACATTTTATGTATGAAGAAGAAGGGCTACTTGGTTTGATAGATGTGTGAGCTTTAAGGAAATATTGGAAGTGTTTAAATAAGGGGGAAATAGGAATCAAATGAGCTGGAGGTTTATGTATTAATTATTGCACCTTGCTTTATTAATTTAAACTATCTTGAATCGCGCTATTTAGATGCTTTATATATAACTAGCAAAGTCACCGATCATCTTTGTCTGAATTGATATATTCGTCTCTTTTATAGTGCGGAAAATTAGAGGTCTCGAATTTGGATTTCTGTCTCTCTTTTAGTTGAATGGACTGATTCTTATTTTTATAAGTATTGAAGAAATAAATACTAGTGGGGAAAGAAGTTATTATGGGAGTAAAAGAAGACGGTTCCTTTCTAATATTGTTGAACCGTTTTATAATGACATCCAATTACACTTTCAAAATCGGAATCATCATTTAACGGTGGTTAAATTATTTTTAAGGTGGTTCAGTTTAAAAATACGTTTTTTGAACTGTTTTTTACAAATAATAATTTTTTGAAGACAATTCATTCATGAACCCTCTTAAAAGTGTGTGCGTAGGGGTGGGGGGTTCTAAAGCGATTCATTGTAGCATCGCCTTAAACCCTCTGAAGAGTATGTGTCAGGGGATCTTTTCAAAGTTCTCCTTGTTCTCTTCCCAAAAATTTTCCATACTTTTACTATTTCAATTATTATTATTATTTTGATTTTTCCTCTTTTGAAGAATCCAGAATGTTGGATAATCAATGGTTTTTACTGTTTTACCATGATTAGATTGTTGTTCAGTCAAAGCAACAAACATTGTACGTGTGTAGAAGAGTGCGTAGGAGAGTTGTTATTAATTGTGGTTAAATTGTACGAGTTGCGGGTAGAATATAGGAGTTACTATTAATATTCTATTTAAATAGGTGTAGTGTTTCTAAAATGTTAGAGTTAGCTGATGAGAAGTAAAAAATGTAGCTTCCTCAGTGTATAAGGAGATTGCAGCAAGTGCTTACATTACACAAATAATTTCGTATTCGTATTCATAGAGTGTTTTTTGTGATCAATTTGTGAGCGCTTGTGAGTTTTACGTGTGTGTCAAAATTATGCTGCATACATGTTTTTGTTAAGGATCTCGTTCCAACACAGAACGCTAAGAAAAGATTGGTAGATCTCAATCTTGCTTCCTTAACTTCAAATTGCTCTCGAAAATATTAACTAACCACCAACGAAAATCATGTAAATTGCTTAAAGAGGATAATGTACCTCATGCTCCAATCATCACGACTAGCATTGGGGATGTGAGATCCTTGTGAAAATGGAATTTCCAGATGTTTTGTACTTAATTGGAGTTGGGCTGGGCTATTGAAGGGATGGGCTGAGCTCATGTCCAATGAATTTAATCTCTCCAAGTTTTGGGCTTGAGCTATTTGTAATCAAGAACTCAGCCCATATACACATGTTATGAACTCTATTACGGTGTTGACTATTAAAATCAATGGCTTCCAGGGTTAGATTGACACATACATCAGAAAGTTATGATTATTTTGGCATTTTCTCGTTTTGCAAGGTTATATTGACACTTTCAACTTAAAGTAGGGTTATTTTAGCACTTTACTCAAGAAAAAAACATTAAGCTTCACAAATGTGTATGCCAAGTGAAGAGACTCGAAACTAACATTCACCGAGTCCTTATCAATCATTGGCTTTGTCCGAACACCTGGGAGAATTGTGCAGGTAAATTCCTAATTCCAGTAGTCGGCCACTAACTACCACTCAACTCAACGACGAGCCTACAACTCCTTTTCTCTACCCCACCTCATATATTCATCTTCATCCGTCCACCAATTATTACACGCTGTCACATTTAACACTTTTTATTCTTCCCTTTTGCCAGCCTGCCTGGCATCCTATAATTGATCGACTTAAAGGAAGGGGGAAACTAGAAAACCATTCGATCTTTCACTGAAAAATCAAATGGAAAATACTCTGGAAGAGAGCACAGAGCATCATGACTCTGGTGAAGTGGTAGTTGAAAAGGCTGATTTGAGTGAAGCAACTGAGCTTCCTCCTGACTCTGAGGCTGTTGATTCTGAAGCCATAGCTGTGGAAAAAGAAGCCGAAAGTTCGAGTGTCGTACCCAAAGATCAGGAGCAGAAAATGGAGGAAGAAGTAGCTGCAGTTGCTGCTGATTCACTTGATGCTGAACTCTCTGTTCCTCCGTCAAATGCCGGTGTTGGCGGTGGGGTTCCGGCAGAAGTTTATGAAATTCCAAGATGTGGTGAAGATCAGGTTTGAACGATTAGTTCCCTGTTACTCTGTTTTTCTGTTTAACATGGGATTTGTCAAATATTCTTCTTCTTTATTTTAATTGACTGTTGTTTCTTGAAATACTGACAGCCATCGATGCGGGCTTCTTGGATGAACTGCTGTGGTTTATTGGATGTTGTGAGGGGTTCCAATCAGTGATCTTAGGTGGGTAAAGTATGGAGTTTTAAGTTTCTGCTTCATATCCTTTGCTTAAGGTGTTGTGATTGTGCATTACGAAGATGAACTTTTCTTTACGAATGTGACTTCTTTTGCTTATCTTTACATATATCGAAACATTTTCTTCTTTCGCTCTGCAATTACCATCTATGCGTGTTTTGCATTTACACAAAAATCATTCAAAGAGACTTGGGGTGTGTTTGACATGGGTTATAAGTATTTAAATCGTAACTTAAGCAACTTTTAGTGTTTGGTTAACATCTAAAAAGGTACTTATTTTAGAATCGGAAGTTATATTTTGAGTGGAGCAAAAGCATAAGCCGGTCTTCTCCAACTTTTAAAATAAGCCAGTTTTACTTATGAGCACATATTCACCAAACACGCCCTAATAACATCCTGCTTAGCTGTCGAAAAGCAAGATGTGGCTGTGTTTATGGAATAAAACAAAGATCTTTACAGCACTATCACAGTAGTAGTTGCAATTCTCAAGCAAACACTGCTGTAAAGCGTAAAAAGTTTGCTCCCATTCTAATAATAATTTTTGAAGCATGTTAAAACCAGCGCAGTAGCTTAACTAATCTCCACATCATATTAGAAGGCAATCATGCTATTTCACTCGTAACAACTGACATGCTCAATGCTTCACAGGAATGCAGCTACGCTTCTGTAAGCTCTTGTTATGTGTCAAGACTCACAGAATACAGACGGCATAGAGAGTGAGGAACTGAAGATGCAACCAGTTTAGAATTGATTTTGATTTGGAAGTTTGGTTTTGTCTTTGTTTTGTTTTGTTTCCAGAGCTTTGTAACTAGCACTGGTTTAAATTGCGTAATGATGAAGATATCTATTTTCCTTTTACTGTGGCATGAGGTCCCTATAAACTCCTATTTTCATTGTAAACAGAGAATAAGAGATCTGTTATCTTCATTGTTGACAGAATAGGATCTTTTAGCTTTCACAAAATTTGAAGTGTTTAACTTGGTCATAAATTAGCAGCACAAACAAATACGCAGACAGGACCAGCCCTAATATTTTAGGGGCATGAAGGAAATTATTAAAAAAAGACTCCCCATATAATATTTAACATCCAAAATTTATAAAATGGGACCTCACATGG
>JAULKJ010331032.1:0-10060 GCA_032355405.1 Rubia balearica | reverse complement strand
ATATCTGCACTAAAAATTATCTGAGGGTTATATTGACACTTATATCAAGTAGGTAGGGTTATAAAAGCACTTTTCTCAATAAGTAAATTAAGGAGTAGCGTTTCTCCTCTGATTAAACAAGTTGGAATTTATAAAATTTGTGGTTCAAAACTGCAGAAAAGTGCTCAAAAAATTTAGATGGGACGCTAAAGAAGAAATACTTGAAGTGGTACCTTGGGGTGGGGTTCGATCAAAGCCGACAAGTGGATTATTACCAACTCCGGACCAAACAACGAAACTGTAACGTGAACCATTTTGATAGTGAGACAATCATGTTTGTCACTTATCCAGTCTCATCTAAATATCTGTCTCCCCAAATGTGAGTTGGGGGTAAAAGACATGGAGGTTTTTGTTTGAAATAGTTAAACTACTAATTACGAGTATAAACTAAAAACAGAAAATAGATAGGGTAAAGTGCATTTTTAATCCTATATGCTGGTTGAAAGTGTAGAAATAACCTTGTAAAATATGAAAGTATAAAATTAACCCTATGTTTTGGTCAAAAGTGTCAATTTAACCGGAAATGACCATTACAACTCTTTGAAAAAAGGAAATTTCAGAAAAATATGAAAAAACGAAATTACCCTCCCTAAAATAGTGGTCAATGCCGGTCAATGGTAGACAACGGTGGTCAACGCCGGACAACGGTGGTCAATCGGGTTAATCAGTACATTTATTAATGAGATAGGGTTAGATCAGTACTTTAGTTAAAAATTTAGAGTTAAATTTGCACTTAAGTAAAACTGATACGGTTAGAACAACACTATTATAAAAAAAATATCTTTTTAAGGAAAACCCACTTCTTATAAATATGCCTTCATTACAATTTTATAATTTAATTTATCATAAGTATACTTATAATTTGTATGCCTTCGATGGGAAGTAAGAAACTTTAGAGTCAACTTTGTAATTAAAAATGCGAAAACAAATTATAAGTATATTTATGATACATTAAATTATGAAGTTATAATGAATACATATTTATAAAAAGTGAGTTTTCCTTAAAAGGATATTTTTTTATAATAGTGTTGTATTAGCCCTATCATTTTTACATAAGTGCAAATTTAACCCTAAATTTTTAACTAAAGTACTGATCGAACCCTATCTCATTAATAAAAGTAATGATTAAAATGATTGACCGGCGTTGACCAGCTATTTTAGGGAGGGTAATTTTGTCTTTTCATATTTTTCTGAAATTTTCTTTTTTCCAAAGGGGTGTAATAGTCATTTTCGACCAGAATTTGGTTTCCAGGATTAATTTTGTACTTTCAGATTTTACGAGGTTATTTCTGCACTTTCAACCAACATATAGGGTTAAAAATGCACTTTACCCAAATAGATATAATGTGAATGACCTGGGGCCATTTGCATCGCACTTTTGATCTACAGAAAATGATACTCGACTTCTATTCACGAATGAACAATAAATTATTATATGTTTTATCATCCGATGTGCAGAGGTTGACTCATCAAAAACTCTCGCGATGATTAATATCCCGATTTGACCCCTCATCAAACTCCCACCTCCGCCCTTTATAGCTAGAAGGTCGTTAAACCCATTCACCCCCCCTAACACTCACTGTTGTGGTTAAGAAATCCACAACCGCGCAGTAAATTAAACACGACAGTAGCATGGGTCGTCGGGACCTCCATCGGGAACACCCACTGCAACGGTGTGTGCTTTTATGAGTGAGAGCATTAGTGTCTTATTATTAGCCTCAAAAATGTTATCCAAACTAGTTTTCCACAAAAACGTGACATGACTTTTGGAACTAGACTACAACCTCAAGGGGATATTAATCGATGCCCGACAGTATGTGGTCGGGCCACTCCCATATCGTTCATAGTCTAATTCAATTAAGTCCTCTAGCCTAATCCGACCAAAAAAATCAACAATCATGCATAGTAGTGGCGGATTTAGAAAATAGAATTATTGGAAACACATTAATAATAGTTAATGTATATTAAAAATAAAGGGTAAAAATATATTAATTAAACTTTAATCACAATGTATCGAATATAATTTTATAATATTTTGATAATGTTGGATAACTCTTTTTCAAGAACTCAATAAGATAGGGTATACTTTTTTCGATGAATGCAACAAAACAAACATGAAGTGAACTAGGAATATTTCATTCCATCGGACATGATTAGTACATTATTGAGTGGTATATAGTGTATATTTAGATTGGTCCTATCAATAATTTTCTTGCAAATTATCCTGAGAAAATTGATTAAAACAAGAATGGTGCAAATAAACTCTTAGAACAAGTAATCATGTGAGTATTTTGTTCTATGAAAATGAACTAACAGAAGGATAACTTGCCAAATTTTTATATTTGTAAACATAAAAAAATGTTTAGTAGTTGTAATAGACAATAAAGAGATTTTTTTTAAAAAAACTAATACATATATCAAGTTTAAAATTTATGATGTTGATTGAAATCGGCAAGTGAAAAGTTGTACAATAAATAAATTTATTTAATATTTCTGAAAATTTATTTATAAATATTAGGAACACATGTACAATTAAATTTTAAAAATATATAAAAATTTAAAACTATTAAGCATCAAAGGTTGGGTCAGTGAAGGCACGTGCCCCGAGTGCCCTCACCTTGGATATGCTTCTGATGCCTAGTTGTCACTCATAAACACAATCTTCACGTTGACCTTTGGCCATACCCGATAAAAAAACAAAATACTCCTGAGTTCATTCACGTGCCTAGCGCTAGATTGCACATCGAAATCCATTTGTTGTACATCCTGATGATATCATGTAAGTATAATCATAAACATCAAAGTTCAAGCAATAATAATAAAAAACATACATAGATGAATCTAAATGTCTCACATGTAAAGCAAAAATTAACATTTGTAAATGCTCCCAAGACACAAATCTATGTTAAATAAAGAAAGCTCATAACATAACTCATGAATATAGCAACAAACTTGAAGAGATTTGAACAAAAGATGAAAAAACTATGAAAAACCTAATTTTAGAGACCTAGGAGGTAGATACCACTAATTCTTCACCAATCTAAGCTACCAAGGATAAATCTAAGTTATTTAATGAAAACTCATCATAGATCTACAAGAATCCATGGAAAAGATTCAAACGCTAAGAAAAGATGAAAAAAAACTAAGGTTTTGGAGGCCTAAGTCGAGCTCAAGAAGAAAAGGGAGAAGAAGGAGGCTTTTTATAGGTGGAAGAAAGAGAGAAAGGGGAAAAAGACAATGCCATTAAATGCGGTTTTATGGTGTAGGACACGTACATTGTAATTTTGGCATGGTCCATGCCTATTTATATGCACGGATCACGAGAAATGGACCACGCAAAGTTGCACGATCCGTGCTATTTAACTGCAGGGTTATATGCCCAGGACATGGACTGCGTGTTTTTGCGCAGACCGTTCTTAAGTTTCGGCCCCAACTTGTTTTCGTCGCTACGAGTGAATCGTTAATCCTTTTTTTTGGAGTTTTTGTAGTCGATTTTATAGTTTCCGCAGTGACAAATCCAATGATATCATCCATGGATGCTAATTCGTCTCAAATCATTTCCAGAACTCAGTTTCAAAACTCAAATCAACTCATCACCCACTATTTGCTTTCTTTCTTCACTATATCTTCTACCATTCTTGCGACGACCCTCTTCAATCTTCAACCATCCTTGTGAATGGTCTTCTCCCTAATGGTCTCTAAATAAGCTCACAAAAGAAGTAGAGATCGGCCAAATTATAGAGGTAAGTACGTTAGACACTAAATGCTTACAAAATAGAAAAATTAGTGTAAATAACCACACAAGTTGATTCTAACCCCCCATAATGTAAAACAACTAATAATCTAACTATCCACTACCAAAAACTTATAACATGTAGTGTTAAATGCTCTAAGAAAACATGCATTTTCCGTCTCATCAATAACCTACATTCGAGTGATCGTAACATCAAGATATAAGATGATCCTATTTACACAAAGATACTTATTAATTACTATAATTCTAATCAAGGGTCTTAGTGGCAATAAGAAGAGTACACAAAGATACTAACTGCAGAGGAGAAAGCATCAACCCAATAGGATGTCGACACAACTGAGTGTAATAACATGGCAAGGCCAGTTTCCGTGATGTGACGATGTTTCCGCTCAGTCTGACCATTATGAGCAGGTGTATAGGGAGAGGACATCCGATGATGAATGCCACAAGACACAAAGTGAGCCTGCAAATAGTGATTAGTGAAGTTTTTGTCGCCACATGTCTGTAAAACTTTGACCTTGGTAGAAAACTGAGTCTCAACAAACTTTTGGAAGTAGAAAAGGACATAATAACAGTTTGACTTTCGGAATAAAGGAAGAAACCACGTGAATCATGAAAAATTATCGTCGAACACAGCAAATATGAATAACCCTCGACGGATAAAATCGGAGCCGATCCCCACAAATCATAGTGCACCTCGTTTATCGCTGGTAGAAAAGGGCATATGTCTGCTTTTGGCCATCTGACAAGAAGAGCAACTAATGGGTGCATGAAAAATAGAGGTTACAAAGATATGACCTTGTTTACTTAGTAACTGAAGAGTGGCTTAAAAAACACGACCAAGGCGAGAATGCCACTGCTCTAAAGAAGCTCGAATCTTCCAAGAATGTAATTTACATAAAAAGATGGAATCACCAGTCCCAAGAAAACAAAGACCCGAACGACTATAGCATTTTCCAAGTATCTCTCCCGTATGCTTGTGATTAATGAAAAATGCTTCAGTGTCAAGGATTATAATAACAAGTAAATCACAAATAAGTTTACTAATGGAAAATTAACTTCTAGTAATTTGAGGAACTACAAGAACATCATTAAGAGACAAGCCAGAAAGATTTACTGGCCATTATGAGAAACAAATAGTGATTCACCATTGACCACATAAATAGAATTAGAACCACGATAAGGGTGTACCTTCTCAAGATGGCAAGAATTAAAAGTCATGTAAGAATTTGCGACAGAATAAAAAATTCATCAATCAGGAGAACGACCACAATCACCACATGGGTTTGGGAAATCCATAATTACAGGGAGATGGCTAGGGCCAATTAAATATAATTTGGCAAAAATGGCGAGAAAATAGAATGCCGGGAAAACCAAAACAGGTGCACGCAAGGTGCGGTGCAAGGGAGAAGTACTGTTGGACTGGCACGTGAGACAATGCGTAGGAGGGCCAATCGTCGTCTATGCACGCTTGTGTAACACGCGTATTCTTCAGTAGGATGACGCGTAAGAGTCATGCGCCAGAGGGGAAAACTGAAGCGGCCGAGCACAATCACTGCTGTCTAGTCGCCGAGCACAATCAAGCACCATTGGAGTAGGTCTAAACGTTGAGTACAATCACATTGGAGCGGAAAAAAAAAGATGTCGGAGATGATAGTCAGGGACGAAGAAGCCCCAAGGGAAGAGACGCCTAGAGTGAGGAGATGACGAGAGAAAGAAGAACCTGCCGGAAAAAAAGTAAGGTGTTGGATACTACCGAAAATGGTCGGACAATCGCCGGCAATTAAGTTTGATCGAGGAGAGAGAAAAGAAAGAAAGAAAAAATAAGGGCAGAGTACTGCGTTTTTTTCTTTTTTCATTTTTAGGCTTTTATTTCGCAATTGCTTTATTTTACCACCATTTAGTTTCCTTTTGTTTCAAGTTCTTACCTACTGGTCGAATGAAAATGGGTTTTTTATCAGGTGTGACTGTGTATGTCAACCTTGGTTTTTTTGTGACTCTGTATTTGAAAAAAAAACATGTTTGTACGTCTTCTGATATGCTATCAAAGTTGGTTTAGGAGAAATCCATGCTGAAGTCATTTAACCTACAAACTTCCAGCGTTTCCAGATTGAGAATTTAAGCTAGATTAGAAGTTCTCGGTCCGTTTGGATGCTCCATGCTTGTGAGATCGGTTATTCGGTCAAGCGTGTATTTAGACCGTTCATTTGGATATCCTAGTTCAAATTATAAGCAGTTTCTGCATATAATTAATCTGATACATTTGCCAAAAAACATTTTTGCTAGCTACCAAAACGATTGGATTAACTCTCCTAATTTAGTTAAAGGAGTTTACGGATTAAATAGAGAGTGACCAAATTTTTTGTAGATTTTCTTTAGTTGTCTCAATTTTAGAGAGTCTTTTTTGTTGATAAGGAATGTGTATCTGGACCAAAGTCTATGTGATTGGCATATCTCTCAAAAAATGCCAAAACTGACACTTCACACGTTGATCATATTGGGTTGGGACACAAATCTCAGGCGATGGATTTAGCTTGGTGAGTTTGGGTCGAGTTTGATGAGAGGTTTTCACAGATCACGATAATTATATTATGTTATAGACTACTCACGTTGTCAAATATACTTTTAATTTATATGTTATAGTATAGTATAGTGCATTTTGTGTAAGTGATCTTTTCAAAATCACATTTTGTTATATGATCGTATTTGTGCAAGATTGACCTTATTAGAAATGGAATGCAAACACTATAAACTCTCGTACTAATGACGATTTAATTTATTTATTTTATGAAAAACTACATTACTTATCCATTCTAATCTATGCATTTTTTTCCACCACATGTATAACGGTAAGGTGCAAACTTGAGTCGAAATAATCCCAAAACGATGTCTTCTTTACTAAATAGACTATAATTCACTTCACAAAGGTGACTTATAACTTTAAATTTCTAAGCAAATGCACTAATCATTAATGTTAATTTTATTTTTGTGATCAACGGACATTTTCCTGATCAATTGATGTGCCAACTAAGCATGTCGTATTTATATTTCTTGGTTTTTTAACCCAAGAATGCAAAAAATATTAATTGAAAGGAGAAATTTTCGTTTAAATATAGAGGCAGTTATGATGAAAATTTCAGCAAAAAAAACATTTAGCATGTATGTAAACCAACCTAACCTAATTTTATAGTACTCATGATCATAATAATTTTTGATGCTAGCTAGTGTAATGCCTCCGCTTGATTTACTTATTATATTGACTTCAGCTCAGGGGCGGACAAGGGGGGTTTTTTTAAAATTTTTTAAATTTTTTAAATTAATTAATATATGAATTTTGATTAGTGTCTTAGTTTATTTTTAATTTTAGATCATCTTATCCTTCCAAATTTATTTTTTAAAAAAAATTTTAACACTATTTTCATATATAAAATCATTAAATTAAATTATGACCCACAGAAAATTCGGGAAGCTCACCTGCTTAAGAATTAAGACTCCAGGTAATGATAGCTTGGGAGAGATATTATCTTCTATTATTTAAAGGAATGGATAATAAGTGTACTATGTTTATATTTATTTAATACTAGTTTATAGTCCAATAGCCAACCTTTATTAAAGTGACTGAGTCCAGATTCCTTTGGCTTCGAAGATTCTAGAAGCCAAACTTTGCTGTCCATCTGCATGGGGTTTGGTGGAGCAATATAATATTCATGTTGAAAAAGAAAGAAGAAACTAAAGTAACAATCACATGTGTGATAAAATTATGGGATTGGATCAAATCAGTTTCTAAGAGCATCTCATCCCACATTTTCAATATTTAATTAATATAGTCATTCTCTCACCTTAAATTCGTCTCAACTTTCATTTCTACTCCACAATCATAAAATTCAACTCATCCCTCTACCCCACTTTATTTTCTATTTATTCAACACATCTTATATCATGTACATGAATATATAATATTAAATATTACTGTATTTTTTAATATATACATAAATTAGTTGAAAAATTAAATTACGTAAAATAAATGGAAAGAAAAAAATAATATTTTGGACGGAAAAAACATAAATTTACATTTCAACAAACAAAGTTTCTTGGAATGGTACATGAAATGACTTCATAAAAAAACTTGGAAACTACAAAATAAATAAAAGATAACAAGAAATCATAATATTAAATAATGTAAAAGATAACACAATGATCTAAATTTCAACAAACTTAAAATTGCTTGAATCCATTTTCAATCTTTTGAAAAAATGAACAACAAAATCTGGACGGGAGTGAAGAAGGGGGAAAAATGAAGTATCAAAGAGGTGTAGAAACTTATTAAATGTTAGACTCTATTTATAGACAATTTAATTTTAAAAATGTTGGCAATTTTTTTTTAAAGAAATTGGTACATAAAACTTCGCCCGTTTATTACCGTTTGAAATTTCAAACTCTCAAATTGAGAGCTGAATTTTTGGGGGGAAATGACAAGTTGATGGGAAAATGGGATTCGGATGGGAAAATGACAAATGAATGGAAAAAATTCCAACCCCACTTGACCCACATTTCCCCAAAAGTTGAATGGGGTTCGGATGAAATTCTTCATCCCCCAAAACTGAATGTTCTTCCCTCTCTCCTCCCATCTCCCAAATCTCATCCCCGTTGCAGAGTTCATTCACCAATTTTCCAATTTCATCCCGCAAATCTCATCCCACTGTAGATGCTCTAAGGGTTCATGTTAGAAAGTTTTAGTGAATCCATTTTTAAAACAAGACTTTTATTTGAAAAGAAAAAGAAAATGAAGATGCAGTTACTTCTCATGTATGGCAAATTATGTCATACCTCCCCCACATATAAACATATACTCCCTTCGTCCCACTATTAAGTTTCGAATTGCTTTTTATGGTCTTCAATGAGCATGTTTGACCGTAAATATTTTTAGTTGTATATAATAATGTCGCATAAAAAATTAATATTTAGAAAATAGATGTTAAGACAAATCTAACGATATGTCACATGATACATTTATTGTTTATATATGAATTTATATTTATGGTCAAAGTTTGACTCTGAAAAAGCAAATAGGAAGTTTAAAGTTGGACAGAGGGAGTAGATAAGAATCCTACACCCGTCGCCACCACCACAATCAGACGCAATAGTTGAGAATCCCTGGTAGCAAAAACTTGTGTAGTGACGGAAATAACCGTCGTTTTACCCTTTTAAGTTTCCTGGCTGCAGGTAGACGAGATGTTGGACTGTATATAAAAGTTAAAACAACAACCCCAATAGTTGTCAAAGAAAATGATCTTCTAAAACACTTTCTATTGTTGGATACTTCATTTTCTTCTTCTTTTTATATAAAAGAGTACATGTAGGGGTGGTTTTGCCCACCTCGTTTCGATAACAATTAATATTAAAATCACATTTAAATATGAACAAATTGATTAAAAATGAGTTAAATGATTTCGATAACAAAAATGTTTGTTTCAAATAAGTTGAAAGACACGTTGTTAACACAAATTTAAGGCCAGTTAATGTTGATTGGATGCCATGTAAAAAAGATAATTTCTCGAAAAAAATTGAGTTACAATATGCCTTATATAATCATGAACACACATGCTTTATTTTTATTTTTTGAAAATATAATGACCTAACGACCCCTTTATGTCATTGAAAAATCTAATGACGTGTGAAAATTTTGATAACAGCTTGTTAGGTCATTAGATTTTTCAAAATGAATGAAAAAATCACATGTCTATCCATGATTATATAAGGCACATTGTAATTCAAGTTTTTGGGAAATTCTCTTTTTACATGGCAGCCAATAAGCATTAATTAGCCTTAAATTTTTGTTGACAATGTATCTTTTAACTCATTTTAAACAATCATTGTTATTATCGAAATCATTTAATTCATTTTCGATGATTTCGTTCAAATTTAATTGTGAAGCTCGTGATTTTAATTTAAAGGCAGAGTCTTGGGAAAGACGGGGTTTAATTAAAATTATAAAAGATAAAAGGTCTTAGTTGCAATATTAAAATTGTATCATACAACGTGTAATAATCATAAAGTTTATAATCCGATTCATGCAACCCAAATTTTTTCCCCTTAATTTCTTATCATTTACACTTTAAATCTTGGTCTTTCCATAACTTTGGAAAAACCGTCTTTCAAGAGACGGATTCTAATTTAAATGTGAAGCACCCCCTACATGTACTCCTTTATATAAGAATAAGAAGGAGAAAAATGACGGTTTCACGATACAGAATAATTTTAATAACT
>JAULKJ010331011.1:0-10061 GCA_032355405.1 Rubia balearica | reverse complement strand
ATCTGAACTGATGTTTTAAAGTTATACCTTATTTACCCCAACCATTTATGCATAGTTAGAGACAGAAAGGGCTAAATTTTTAATTCAATAAAATGTTTAATTCAATAAAATGTTTAATTTACCCCCATCTTCAACCTCTACTACCCCTTATCTGCTATCGACATAAACAACCACCACCTCTCTACCATGGACACCAATCAACCACCTCTCTACCTTTTTTCAACACACATAGCACCACCACCAAGCCACACCACCCCTTCTTCCACCTATCAGTCTCAACCATTTTCTTAAATAAATCTTTCAGACGCGAGCCCAAGCCGCTGAAATTCTTCCAGATCTTGGTAGGAAACAGCCAAACAACCATCAAAAATACAAAAAATTTACACTGCTCACATCCCCTTTGCCATCGAAAAATTAAGGATCCACAACTTTGAATCCAAATTCACCTCCGCCTAACGTCATCGACAAACCCAAAAACTGCCAATTACTGCTCTTCATCGCCCTCATCCTCCCATTTTTCATCCTCTTCATCTTAACCTCTGCCCCGAAGCAATACCAATCTATCCAGTTCTACTGTTCGGGGATTAGGGATTGGAAATTTGGGAATTGGGGTTCCGCCCCACCGCTGAAGAAATGAAAGAATAAAAACAAGAAGATGAATAAGGAGGAGGAGGAGGATGAACAATGATTTAAAAAGGACTGGAATCTGGGCTCCGAGGGTTTCGAGAGAGAAGGAGAAGAGTTTGGGAAGGAAAATTATTAGGTCTGGGAAGGGTAGGTTTTTATTGTAAAGTTTTTATTTTCAAAGGTTACATTGTCTTTTGATATGTTGAATCTTTTTTAAAATGGAAATGTGTAGATTTTTTCTGGGACAGACAAAAAAGAAAAGTTTGGAGATTTAGCTGGGATGGAGGGAGTAACAATATTCAATTCTAATTTTGGCCCGAAAAAAATATATGTTGTTAAGCTAACCGTTTAAAGCAAAATGAGCCAACCAAAGAAACTAAATTCACTTCAGCCATGCTCGTCAATGAATTTTAGCATACTTATTCAAACATAGAAAATATGTTTAGTTGTTGGTAACTGTATAAAATAATTGAATAAGTTGTGATTCTATTCATGATTAGGGTTACAATATAGAGAGGTACAAGAGACCTATGCATAATGATAAAAGGAAAAGAATTCTAGTCTATGCCGAAGTAATATTCACAAATTATTGCAATTATACTATTCCTTAATACTGCTCTTCAAGTTGGAGCATGAAGATCAACAATGCCCAACATGCCAAGTAGTAACTGAAACACGGTACGTTCGAGAGCTTTCTTGAATAAATCTGCAGGCTGATCAGAAGTGCAAATATGTTGAGTAACAATATCATAGGACTTCATCAGGTCACACACAAAATGACAATCGACTTCTGATATGTAGCAATATGAATGCGTTAACCAATGAATTTCACACATTTGATTTTTTTTGTTGGTTGGTTGCTAGTTTTAGTTAGGTTTACATTACAATGGGTTTAGATGACCGTTGTTGGTTTTCTTATCTAATTTCTGAGTTTCATAGACTTAATTGGATCTAATGGATAGTGGACACTATGTCCTCTTGAGCACCTAGATCTTATTTTGTGAGCCTATTAGTAGGTTGCTCGTGAGCACTTCGGAGTATTTTTTTGAAGGGACATATGCAAGGGCGGTAGTATATAATAGAAGGAAATTTGCAAGGATGGTAGTAGACAGAAGGATATATGTAAAAATATGGAGAAGAGAAGAAGAAGAAGAAGTCGAAGAGTGACAAATAAAGAAATTGCACAGCTGCCCCTTACAAGATGGCCCGTGTTGGCTGACACGATGTTGCCTTGTTGCTCTTGCACAGGTTCTAATGATTAGCACAATTCGTGCTAGCCAGGAAGCTTCGTGCGACTAAGTATAGGCACGGGTCGTACCATTTTACACTGCCTGTGTCACTTCAAAGTTATCATCAAAAGACCAATCGATGGCCTATAATGTTTCAAACAGCCCGTGCCGTCAGCCTTAAAAAATTAACTCCCAACCGATGGCCCCCAAGGATTTACATGGCTCAAGTCGTTAAAAGGGGAAAGTCATGCAACCGGCCCACATTGTTCAACTGATTGAGAAGGAACACCGAGTCGGTGGCCTGTGCCAGACAACACATATCGTTCTAAGCCAAGCATGCACGGTCGTGCAAAGAAATCAGAGTCATGCCAGACCTAGCCGACACGGGTTGTGCCCTTTAACACGGGTCGTACTGACGACATGTAGGGTTTCTGGTTTCTTTTTTGATCTTTTTAAAGGTCCAATTCCCTAATACAATAAATAGGGGTCTATGTCTACTATGTTTAAAGGTGTTCTTTAGTTTTCTCCTAATATTTAGATTAGGTAGAGAAAGGAGAATACTCTACTCTTTAGGATTTTATTTTCTCTTTTGTTCTTGCCCACGGGTATTAAATCCAATGAAATACTTGAGTTCAATGCTTGGGGAGTAGTTTATTTGCTTGGCAATTTTTATTTTCCACTAGTGGAGGCGCTTCTATTAAAGGCAGTTCCTTTGACTCAGAGAAGTCACTTTGGGTCATGTCTTTGATTTATGAGGGTCAAAATTGGTTTTGGGAACAGCCTTCTAACGCAACAATGGAAAGCGGTTCAAAACCGCCTTCTACCAGGCGGAAGGAACCGCTTTTGGTCTGTTCCGAACTCTGGACAAGATGTAAGGCACCTGATCCAATTAATAGTTACAAGCTTGGAACTTAAGTAAATTCCATACTCGGAACAAGATGCAAGCCATCGTACCCAATGTTAGTTACGAGATTGGAACTGGTGGAAATTTTTAACTCAGAACAAGACACAAGTCATCGGACCCTATCATAAGTTACGAACTCATAACCCATTAGATTTCCAAACTCAAAACCAGTGTTCCTCCAGGATATGCATTTTCTGCGTCGGATGGCATTTTTGTTACCAATCTGTAAATTCCAGGTTTGGTATCATTTAATGCATGGTAACATCTTTCGGACTCGGAACATGAATCGGTTCTTATCTTCGAAACTCGTAATAAAGAATCAAGTCAATGAAAAAAATTGGTGAAGCTGGGAAATTAGTTATGAAATCGGAACAACTTTCAGATGTTATGGTCAAATTCTGCTATTCCAATAGAATCCGGCTACATGAAAGCATCATATACCAGATCAAGATACATAAAAAACAAGTCATTTTCACACTATTTATCAAAAATCTATAGACTGCGCTATGGAAACAAGAATCTATAGATAGGTATAGAAATCTATCAAATTCTATTACAATTACAATGTGATCATATATACTAGCTAGTTATACCACCTTTGCGTTGAGATTTCTAATAGTAGCAGAATGAGAGGTGACAATATACCTAGCCAAACAATTTCTTGCCATGTTGATATCAGGTTGTGAATATGGCTTGTGAGCCTTTTTTAAAATCTATTAATTGGGGAATGTTAATAATATGTGTAATAAACCTATAAATGAAGCTATAGCATGGAAACAATGGGAAAAAGATGTAACTCAAATCTTACGTCATCAATTTCAAGATAATCCATATGGATTTGTTGAAGAAACTCCTCCGCATATGACATTATGTAATACCCGCACTCCCAAGTCTTCGCTTGTTTCATGTACTAACTAATACAAAAGAATTAATTAATCATAGCAAAAATTCTCAATTTTAGAATCTAGAGTAATTGTCAACATGAAAACAAATATACACCTTGATCTCCTCTATCTCCAAAACCTTAGTAGTGAAGTAGGTGGGGAAAACGATGGAAACATCCAAAATCTAAATAAATGACCTGGAAGGTTGATAATGTAGATGATCCATCCAGTAAATGTGGTTCTTCCCTAAGACAATAAATATTAATCTCCAATGGTTCCTATAACAGTGTGATACATAAAAATAATCCATAAAATATCTTGTTTTAAGTAAATTAGAATTTTACCATCACCTCTCATTGTAAGGTACCACGGATAATTTTTCATCCGTTCGTCCAAAATTTTTGTGGATGTAGTCCACCCTATATTTGATTGCGTTCCTGATTTCTTATTTCATAATTGGGAATAGATACGCTATCAACAGCTTCTCCCTTTGGTTGGCGAAGTAATACATGTACCTTTTAAATGATAAAATGAGAAAACATAAATTGTAAAAATATAAATGATAATAATTATTCCATCAGATGCAACACGGTATAGTAGTTAAATACATATAGGGAAATTAGGGTTTGATTGACTTTCTCACACCTCCACATATTTTCGAAGTCACTCCATGCGGCAATTATTTCCATTTCTTGACAAAATACGCATGCATTGCCCTAAAATAAGTAGGTTGAGTTGACTTGGTGTCTACCCATCAAATCATACGAGACCCCAACAAAGTACGTTGAATCCTTCAAAACTTGTGCCATTATGTGTGGGGCTCTTTTTTTTTTTCCGTCAACTATTTTGGTGCCGTTGTAAGTGTGGGCTTAGGATTGGCCTTCAAATGACGATCATTTGTAGGGCTCACATAAATTAACAATGAGGCCATATGAGAAAAAGTCTTTGGGCGGTTCCCACGTGCTTATAGTGTCCATCTGTAATTAGCATTAGGGTATTGAGAACTAGTGGCTCCTTTACTGAGACTCTAGATATCTCATCTCCAGTTGGGAAAACTCCAGAATACCATTGGCAATGTGGATAGGCATACTTTCTCTGCTTGATCAATGTAAAACTCACACAAATGTCACGCCTAGA
This sequence comes from Rubia balearica, assembly GCA_032355405.1. Lineage (NCBI taxonomy): Eukaryota > Viridiplantae > Streptophyta > Magnoliopsida > Gentianales > Rubiaceae > Rubia > Rubia balearica. The sequence continues at coordinate 5,280 of JAULKJ010331011.1, read as the reverse complement.
ATGAAAAATAATTAATAATGAAAAACAAAGTTCAATGACCTTAACAAGGATTCAAAACGGTATAGTAGTTACAATACATATAGGGAAATTAGGGTTTGATTGACTTTCTCACACCTCCACATATTTTTGAAGTCACTCCATGCGGCAGTTATTCCATTTCTTGACAAAATACGCATGCATTGCCCTAAAATAATTAGGTTGAGTTGACTTGGTGTCTACCCATCAAATCATACGAGACCCTAACAAAGTACGTTGAATCCTTCAAAACGTGTGCCATTATGTGTGGGGCTTAGTCTTCTTCTTTTTTTGTCAACTATTTTGGGTGCCTTTGTAAGTGTGGGCTTAGGATTGGCCTTCAAATGATGATCATTTGTAGGGTTCACATAAATTAGACAATGAGGCCATAGGAGAAAAAGTCATTGGGAGGTTCCCACGTGTTTGTAGTGTCCATCTGTAATTGGCAATAGGGTATTGAGGACTAGTGGCTCCTCCAGTGAGACTCTAGATATCCCATCTCCAGTTGGGACAAACTCCAGAATACAATCGGCAATGTGGATAGGCCTACCTTTTTCCGATTGATCAATGTAAAACTCACACAAATGTGACGTATAGAATGAAAAATAATTAATAATGGCAAAAAAAGTTCAATGACATTAGCTAGGATTCAAAAATATAAAATTGGACCTTTTTTCGACGAGCAGATGGAAAGATCAACATTATTGACTTCATTTCTTGGAGGAAGTAGGATAGGATTAAGTTTAACCTCAAAATATCCCAGTGAATAGCGTGATCATGTAGACGACAAAGTCTAACCTGGTATTAAATCTGCTAAATTTTCAGGCACAGGAAGACCGGTGTGTTCAATAAACTTTCAGATCAAGATATCTTGTTGATCGATTTTTTTTCTCGCAGGAGCGCTTCTGTATACTAGACGTGAACTCAGGATGGTTTATCCCTATTGTAGGACCAAAGATTTTCAAATGCATCTCTTTGTGATAAGAATGATCCAACACCTCTTGCATGTCGTGGGTGATCTGGTTTTTCTGTCGCCTCGCAGAGGATGTCATGCTTACCTATGGGAATGAATCAAGTTTTTGCTTTAATTTAGCCTATGCAAGAGTTTTTAAAAAACAATCTATTTTTTACAATAGAAATTAAATATATTTTTTGGAAGGGACTAACCACTCGTTCGGAAATTTCACGTTCGGGATCCTTATTGTATCCACCCTTACTGTTTGACGGATCTTCAGGAATGGATTGCACCAGTGAATTTCTTCCTCATCCATGGATATTTCCGATGATATTTCCCCTTCCCGTTCATTCCTCTACTGATTGTGAGTTGGACATCCCTCTCAAAATGTTGCTTAATTAACTCAAGAGCCACCAATCCATATCCCACGCGACTCTTACCGTGAGGGTTTTTTTTTTTCCTTTGCAACCCGTTGCTTATCAATCCTCGTACCCTACATTTGAACTTAATATAGTTATTAAAATAAAAATAATAAATTATGTCAAAATAAAAACAATTATGCTTAATAGGGATCACATTTTCCTCATTCTCAAAGGCTTATCTCTTAAGGATCTCCCAAATTTCTGGTTGAATACATATAAAAGTCAACCATGGATGATCTCCCTTCCCAATTGAGAATATGTCATCTCTAGATAAGGTATATTTGTGTTCTCTCCAACTCTTTGATAGCATAGCCATTGCCTCTTCTTTAACTTCTCCATATCTAGAGCATCAAACTCAAATGGTCTCTACGTGGATTGAAATACAAGTAAATATTTAAAGATTAATTTAGGATATATTTTCTTTAGATTTATGACGAAATAAATTCTATTACGTATTTAATTGAATGTACATTGCACTCTATCCATAGTATATCTTTATATTCTTTTGAAACCTTGTGTCAATTATCTACCGGATGTCTACCCTTGTTTTCCCAAATTTTTTCAAAATCAACAAAGTTAATTATTTTCTATATATTCTCCTTTTCAATGTCCTACAATGTGCACTGACCCATCCTCTTCATCGTCATCAATGCATAAGGTTTGTGAATTTCCATTTATTGCACGTACATGTTCATAACGAGTCCTCTTCTAGGACATTATACTACATAAAAACATGCATCACAATCAAACACTAATTTAAGAAAACTATGGTTTAATTTATAACAAATGAAAATCTAACATATATGGTTAGAAAATATATACTCAGAAAAATACAATTACACCATGGATATATATAATTATGAAAACTCTACGTAAACAACATTTTCATAGAGAAAAGGAAATGATGCAGTGTTTACCTAAACATACAAAGAATCCAAACTTGGAAGATATATTTTATCACCAGATCTTTAGAACACTCATGTAATGGTAACCCTAACCCATAGAGTGCCTTTTTTTTATACACATGTAAAACCCTAGGGATATGGATGTGTAGTTTATAATATGGAGGGTTTCATGTATTTTCAATCATACAAGATGATTGGGTGAACAAATTTTGATGGCAAGAGGGGTGTGAAATGGGTATTAATTGCCCATTTCAAAATTGCCTTTTATGCAATTGTTATTGCTGCACATGAATTTAAGTTCCAATCTCGGAAAGTACGTCGGGACATGTTCTTCTGTAAATGACTAAGAACTGGTTCCGGACTTGGAACCAGTTCGCAGTATAAAAAATATCCAACGGGCAAATCATTTCAAGTTTCCCAAGCTGAAAATCCCCAATTCCTCAAACGTTAACAAACCAAACATTTCCAAACAATTCAATATCCCAAATCAATAATGGGACCAAGGCATAGAGGTCGAGTTGATGGTGTAGGAGAGGGTAATGTTTCAACAAAGTGTCATAATCTAACTTGGGAGTTTAGGAGCTTGAACCTCTTTTTCAACCTCGAAGCCGAACGAAGGTACATGGATTTTCATCGTAGAAAATGCATAAATCCTAAAGTTATCCGTAGTTCTTATATTAAACCTATGTGTTTAGGTTATCTGATTAGGTATTTAGATCCCAACAATTTTGATAAATTATTGAAATTAGATTAACCTGTCCACATTGATAAGGTATTGCAATTCTACACTAATTCAGGTAAAAGTTGAAACAACACATACCTCACAATGGTAAATGGCGTAACAATTTGCGTTATGGAATTTAGTATCAATGAATCCCTTGGTAGCTGCTACACTGACCCTAGAAAACTTAGGCCGGTTGACAGACGTGGTCCTATTGAAATATTTCATCAGCAAAGTTAGCCTAGGGTTACTGAGACCACCCCTTTATGCCCAGTAGCTCCCATGGAATGATCATCTTTAAAAAAAAATTAAAATTAACACTAAGCTTTTACCTTACATTGTTTTTTCCATCTTCTTTTTTGTGCCTTCCTACTATTGGTCATCTTTCCTTCATTGTCGACCCATATAAATTCATTGTGGTTCGTGTGACCGAAGAAATCATGCAAGCTTACGTCATCTTCTTCTAGGAGAAAATTTTCTTCATTCGATCCAATCACAGTGTTCATACCAAAACCAATTAAGTTTTTCCATTCATATTCCTTCACGAAAACCCTTTTTCAATCATAATATCCCGCCCGGAGTCGACGGGATCTTTTGCCTAGAAGACCTAATGAGCTTGTCCGACCTATATAAATGGATCTTATCTCCAACCCATTCGACTTTGATTCACCAGCGTTAAACCCAAATATTTCGTTCTGTATCAGTTGCTAAAATCAACCCATTCACATTTAAAAACTAGAACTTTCATTGTAATATAATCGAGCTCCCAAATTTCCATAATAGTATAAAAATAGCACGTATAGGTGTACATTAGATTGTTGTCGGTCATACCGAAAACATGTAATACTTCGGACACATATGAAACTCCACTTTTATGAGAGAATCCTTTATCATATATTGATTTCGTGGAAAATGTAAATCCGTTAGTGTCATAACCACTGAACAATAGAACGGAATCCAAAGATCTCCGAGACAACCACTTGACTGTTGAAGAACTCGTAGCCATGAAGCAAAGGTTCTAGTTTATTGTTGAAGAACTCAAGCTTTGTTAAAAGTAGTATTAAACACTCGAATTTCATCCAATTTAATCTTAATTTATCAGAAAACGTCCTCATGATTTCGAAGAACATACAAATGCACAGTGCTCAAATCTTCAACACTGGGGCTAAATTGCTTATCCTGTTGAACACCTATGCTCTCCAACAACCCTTCATGCCTGGAACTGGAGGCCCTAACACATTCAACCTTCTTAATATAATCGGTACAAAATTCAATAACTTTCTTAGCAATATACCTTTGGACAATACTTCCACCAGACCTATATTTGTTCCTTACAAAATTCTTGAAAATTTTCATATACCGCTCGAATGGATACATCCATCTTAAAAATACAGGACTAAAAAGATTAATGTCACGAAGAAAATGAGTTATGAATTGACCATAATGTCAAGGAACAAAGGTGGAAAGTACATTTCCATTCTACATAATACTTCAACAATCATCTCTTGCCAGCGATCAAGCTTTGCAAAACTAATGGTTTTGAGACTTATAGACTTGAAGAAAAAACACAACTTTCTAATACACAATCGTACATGGGACGACAACGCCAACCGAATTGCAATGGCATTCAATTCTTGCATCAAGTTGTGGAAGTCATGTGATTTCAATCTAACCAAATTTGACTATGTTAGTGATGCACACGTGCTAATATTCAAAGAATTGGCTCCTAGCACTTTTGTAGTAAGATTTCTTCTCCATGTGAGACATGGAATAACAAGCAGGAGGGAGATAACAAGCATCTCCTTGACTAACGGGACCTAGACTTACCCTAATATCCATGTCAACCAAATCTAGTCGAGACTTCAATCCATCTTTGGTTTTACATGTGTATTCAAATGTGTTCCAATCAAAGAATCGCAAACATTTTTCTCTATGTGCATTACATCAGGATAGTGTCGGACATCCAAATCCTTCCAATAAGGGAGTCAAAATAAGATTGAGCATTTCTTTCAAGTACTTTCAATTACCAACTTCAACTTCCCTTTACCAAAATTGTTAGGAAATCCTCGAACTGTCTCAAAAACCTTAACGCCTGTTAATGGTATGAGCACTCCTCACAACTCCGTCTTGCATTGAACCACTTCTTGGCGAAACGCCACGGATGCCTCTCGGGGTGAAGATGATAGTATCCCCATTAAACAATTTTAAAACCATGCTTAAGTTGACAAAATGTGGTTTCTTTCTCGCAAACTGGACATGCAC
>JAULKJ010331000.1:0-10061 GCA_032355405.1 Rubia balearica | reverse complement strand
AATGATAGATAAGAGGTTTGGAGGTAGAAATCAATTGTGCCCAAGGTCCGGTAATTTGTGTTTAAACTCTTTTTAGTTGTTGTTGCTTATTTAGTAGATTTTCCTTGTCTCCTATTTTAACTTGTCTTTAAATTGATAACTTAGAAAAACCAACCCAAACCCCCAACCCCCTTTCTTTACAAGCTTATATATATGTGTATATATATATATATATATGCATATCTATATATCTAGTGTAGTATTCACCGTTATATGTGAAAACCCTTAGGAAAATCCCTCTTCTTTGTGGACGACCCCGTTTTGCCATTATCTACTTAATTATATTTAGGAAGCATTTAGCGCTTATAAATAGTAACTTTGAGAGGTATGGCGACGACCTCTCAATGTATATGAGGAGCCTTGGTCCTCCTTGTTGTTGAGCCCGAAAGAAATTACAGCTCACCCTTTGTTTCCTTAAATTTGTCATGGGTTTTACCGATTTCATTTCTTTGAATATGGACCATTTTCCCATATATTTGAGACATTCATATCGACCCAAAAAATAATTAATAATCAATTTTATATTTGGTGTTTAGTAAAATGTCTAATTAGTAATTACTGGTCCAATAAGAAGTTATGAAGCGTATGTCACACACCTTCTGAATCAAGTCAAATTTCACATTTTAGAATTTTACACTCTTCGGTAGCCAACTCTAACCACAGCCAAAAAAACTATATGAGAATTAATATTATCACATGTGCTATTGTTAGATTCGTTGAACAAGTAATTTTTTGAAATTTCACTTTTTTATATCTAGTTGAACATATTAATGTTCATACATGTATATTGATGTCTGTGAAGAATATTTTGTGAATTGAAAACTTAGATGGAGGAAGTACTTTCTTTGTCACTATATTGATTGATAGTATATATCCATTAATATATTTAATTTCATATAGTATTAATTTTTCACAATAACTTGATATGTACTCTCTTTTTCCCACTAAAAATTGCCTAGTATTTGCTTTTTTCAGACGATTTTCAATGATCATCTTTGGCTATTAATATGTCCAGCTATTTATAATATTTATGTATAAAATATTGATAGTATTTAGAAAATAGATGTATAGTTGAATCAAACAACATCTCTGGTGATATTTTTATTTTATATACTCTCTCCGTCCCACTATAAATTGCTTAATTCTTTTTGGGAGTCAAACTTTGTAAACTATGCAGTGTTAACAAGTTTGAACTGTGATGGAATTATTAAACAAGTTTAATTAGGACGGAATGAAGTTTGACTCAATTGTGTTGGTGTTATTAGTATAACGAATCTTTTTGGGTAAATTATACTGTACCCCAGGGGTATGGTGATTATTGTTTCCCCTGGGTGTATCATATCAGTTGAAATACGTACTCATGCACATCCCTAAAATAACTCCTCAAGAAGTGGGAAATAAATTACTATATTATTTTTACTGCCATTATTGGAGATATGATGTGTCTTCGACTCGTCAAGAAGCTGCACCACCAGATCCTTAGTATGTGAATTGCTAGACAAAGCCCTCGGAATTGTTCGGGTGGGGGGGAGACCCTCGGATGATGAAGTTAGTCATTGATATGAGAAAGAAGGAATAATAGTGATTCATATTTATATCACTTAGATCCTAATATGCATTAAATGACAACATTGACCCATACATGATTAAACCCTATTGGGCTAACCCAACATAAAGATATTATCTAATGAGTTGGGTTGGGGCCCAACTCTAACTTCATAAGAGTATCATCAGGATACAATAAGTATTATGCCCTGCGTATAATGTATATGACCCGGTCTTTTTGACCAATTATTTTATTATCATATATTAAAGAATAATATTAATTTTACTCGTTAGCAGAGTTCCTATAGTGTCACTGACGGTCAACCATCAATTATAACACCCAGCGTATCTTGTCTAGGCATCGGTACAGTTTCATGACAGATGCACGCCAAACTCATGGCTGCTTCAAACAGTGGTTACATTAAACAGTGGTTACATTAAACAGTATTGTTGGGGTTAAGACGGTATCGGTGCTTGATATCTCTGAAAGCTTTATTGTTGTGGGGACGAAGGATGGAGTTGAGTTGGAATACAAAAATAGTGTGAGAGTGCTAGATGCAGTCTAGGTGTTGGGGTGGTTTATTTCACATGCATGAAATTAGATTGGAAAAAGTTCCCGAGGAAGGACCTCCCTTGGAATATGGGCATGAAATACCTGAATTACTAAGGGATGACCGACCAAGTTAAGTTGAACCATTGCAGGCTATGAAGGTTCGTGACTGGATTCCAGGATTAAAGATTCCCTGAAGGTTAACAAAATGTAGTAGGAATATGAAAACGTCGACGACCATGATCAAAATCAGGCATTGTTTAAATTTTGGGCTATCGTTAATGGTTTCTTAGGGACATATGGTGTCAAAGCAAGATAGACGGAGCAACCAACGTAACATGAGTTTGTCATTGCTAACCATTCAAAGTACATATTTAATCTAGTGTTGCAAAATGGTCTACCACAAGTCAAACATATATCAGTTTATAGCAAAACATGGGTCGCCATGACACATTACCAGAACAAACACCCTTACATCTATAGCATAACACAAAACAAGATTCCTGACCAAATCCTTAAGCATCAGCGGGACTGTCCATGTCTTTCAGAAGCCACTCCCTTACCTCCTTCAATACCCTAGGGGTTTCCATCTTAATCTTCGACCTCAGGCGAGTGTGACGCTTCTGCCTCTGCAACTGTTTAAAATGAACACTACTTAGCAAAATGGACCACCATAGGATAACTTTTCTAATACTAAATGTGATTATTCATGGTGGACTATGGATTTAAATGCATTCATAACTTACCCTTTTAATTTTGATAGTGGTTTCTATCCTGCAACAGTGGTTAACACAACGTTCATAGGAACATACCTACAAGACCGAGAAATAAGTGTTCTATTTACACAGTTCATCGGGTCCAACAACATAATAAAAAATCATTAAGGGAAAATATATGGCGTCATTCCTGATTAGTACCTTTGCCATGTCTCCAAGCTCCTTCAGTACACGTGTGTGTTTTTGAACCTTGCATATGAGTCAGCGATTTTTGCAAAAGAGAAGAATGGTAAAGAAATTATTTTGTGCTATTAGGGGCGTTAGGTATACTTACTAAGGGTATGTATGTGGTAATCGTATACTGTTACCTCACCAAATGATAGCATCAAAAGAAGTGATCCAGTGCAGGAGGTCATTGATAGTTTTTTCCATGGTTGATGTATTTTGCATGTGGTTTTCCACCGAAGATTTTTGCCATCAATGGCCGGAGATTTGAACACCGTCGAGGAAAGTATGATTTGTGAATTCAGTGTGTGTATTTCTCGGAATAGGAGGGGCAGAGATGTTAGTTGTAGAGGCCTTAATAAAGTGGAACTCGATAATTTAGGTGCGCCTAGTTTGGTTTAGGGTTGATCTGATTTCCGATCGATAGCTGAAGTCTCCCACTACTTTAATCATTAAGAAAATCCACTATGGTATCTCCTTTACCCCCACTTTTCTAAAAAAGGGGAACTATTTACTTAAGGAGGACCATTGTATAGTTTTAAGAACCACTCCTTAATTAAGGAGTTGATACCTCTTTATTTGTGAAATGTCAACCAATCAATGTTTGAAAGTTAACATGACTTGTTTTTTATTTTTTATTTGATTGGATTACAATCAAAGTTTAAGGTTGATTATGTATATTTTTTCATAATTGAGATTATTTATTTTTAAAATTTTGAATATTATATAATGTTATTTATGTATAATAGTATTTTATATCACATAATCTATTATATTGGAATTAGAAGATCAAAGTTCAACTATGCAAGTCACGGAAGAGTTAATTCAAGAACATCAACCTTCAATCCATCGACGCTTGGAGATTCTAGATCGAGATATCATCAACTTAGAGCGAATATCCTTGAATATATTTCCAGACATTTTGGAAATATGGATCAAATGTACTTTTTTATAAAATATTATGATAGTGATTAATTTTTGATAATTTCAAATCAAATTATTTTATATAAATTATTATTATGATGAAAGAATAATTATGCTTGTCTTATATTTATACAGTCACCACAATATAGTTTTCAACTGGCATGATATTGATATTTCATAAAATATAAATAAAAGTTGAAATATTTTTTATCAGATATGGTGATGTGTCACTAAAAAAGTGATTTTCAAATATCATTCCACAGTTCATGCTCCCTCTGTCCCAACTCTATTTGCACTCTTGCTTTTTGACACTATTGTCTATCAAAATTTGACCGCATATTAGAATAGATATATGAAAAATAATATTGTCTTATATGATATTGTTCAATTCGTCGTAAAAAGTAATTTCTAAATATCAACTTTATATTTTCCGTTATTATACATAGGTAAACATATAAATAGTCAAACATGTTTCTTAAACATCGTGATAATGATTGCAATTCAAATAGAGCTGGGACGGAGGGAGTACTCGATTGTTACCCTTTTTTTAACAAAATAGATAATGTGACACTTAATAAGTGCTCCTTAAATCCACTACTATTGTGGATACTCTAAGTATTGGTTACTCTCCTTGTCCCACCTCAAATCGCACACATGATTTTTTTTTCAAAATTATTGTCTTTCAAAATTTAACTGCATAAAACAATAGATATACGAGTAACAATATTAATGTATGTAATTTTGTTGAATTTCTCGTAACGTGTAGCTTTTAATCATCAACATTTTAATTGCCCTTACCATATGTTGTTAAACATATTAGGGGTCAAACTAGGAATGACAATGGGGTGGGTGGGTGGGTGGGGCGGGGCGGGTACGGATTATGGTACCTCTATACCCATGCCCATCTAAAATTTTCATACACATTCCCACCCCATCACCCAAGGCGGGTACAATATTAAAATCCACCCCGCTCCATCGGGTATTATTTAAAATTCACCCACTCCCCATCACCCACATGGGTCTTCATACCCACTTCAAATCCATTTTACTCACCCCATTAATATCTCCAAATAGCACCTGAAATTTACTTTAAAATTACTATTTTAATATTAAAAGTTTAATAATATTTACATGAAAATACTATAAGTAAAACATGTGTATTTTGGATAAATAATAGTTTATTTTATAATAAATTAGTGTGTACATAGCGGGTATAGTGGGGCGGGTATAGTGGAGCAGGGCGAAGGTGGAAAGTGTATGAACTACTATCCATGTCCGACCCACTACCTATGGCAGGTATCAATCTTCATACCCATACCTATACCTACCTCACTCAACCAAACTACATCCATACCTGCCCATTGGGCGGATGCAGGGCAGACATCCACCAAAATCTGACCCAATACCATCTCTCGGTTGAACGTATTTCTTGGAAAAGTAAATGAGCCATTTTCTATCACTACAGTAGGACAGGGTAAATTGCACCGATATTTTACCGCAATTTCACCGATAAAATATCCCAGAGAAATACTGGTGCCTAAGTATAGCGGTGTACTTGGTTGTTACAAAGGCACCTGTAGGAGATATCAAATGTAAACATTTTTATGCACCAGTATAATGTAGCGGTGCTAGAAATATAAATACACTATATAAAATGAGGAACCACAAAATTCTATACCGATGTGGAAAATAAATACCTGTGTAGTTATGTTGCAAATGGTGGGGGAATATTCACAATTGCACCGGTAGGGTGAATAATATCGATGTACGTAATGGACATTTTCACCAGCATTGGGTTTCATATCGATGTATGGTTGTGAAATTCACTTGCACTGGTATGATGAACCATGAAGATGCACCGACAGATTGTGATATCGTTGGTTTCCTTTACACCGGTATTTTTTTAAAAAAAATTCCAGTTCTATAGATTTGAAGATACACCGGTATAAAATATCCAATTTGCGTTGCATATTTGAACACCAATATCCTTGAAATATACCGGTGCATATTTGTAATAATTTTTGCAATGACCTATTTATTTCCTGGTGGGCCCTCCCGGATTATTTTTTGGGGCATATACAGGCAGAAAAAATTGAATCTAGAATACTATAAATTGAAACCATTAAATTGTAAGCAACCACAAATGTAATAATGTATTGGTCGTGGGAGTCATAAATTAATCTTAATATCTAAGAACCTTGAATCAACTTAAATTTGAGAAAGCAAACAATTTGTAAAAGAATTGGACGTCTAACCAAGCACACGAAATAAATGTTTTCATTCACAATAATTGAATAGTTAACCTATGATGTGGTTCTTGTCATCCAGCAGTTGCAACGAAGTATTTGCCTGCTGCTGGTACTCATTGATCCACGCCCCCCGCCAACTCTCCGCCACAGCTTGTATTTCATAAATATGGTATAACCATTAGCCCTCTAGGAAGATTTGTAATATTCATAGGTATAATGTTAGTGCAGGAAGAAAATATATGATATTTACAGTTTTGATGGTAGTAATTAAGAATTTGTTTGTTTGTTCCAATAGATTTTTACCTTGAGGATATTGTTTGATGTTGTGTGGAGAACCAATTCTTCCATGAACAACATGACAGAGTGCCCACATATCCACGAACTAAGTTGAGTTCGGTACTGCATGGAAATGCACAATTTGTATCTACATTTTTTTGTTATGAAATCTTGTTTCTGAAATTGATTTGTAGGATTCAATGACTTACCTTTATGTTGTTGATACTCCATGTGTATTCGGGACTTGGTTTCATCTTCCCATTCTCTCTTTGGTACGTGCAAGCAAGCCTTTCACGAAATTAAATTACAATGTCATGTTGTTCGAGGGAATAGCTGCAACATATTATGAAATATATTGATCATAATACCTGGAGATCAACCTATTTTCGATAACGTTGGTTGGTTTGATACCCCCGTCAATGTGTCTAGTGTTAAAACCTCATCTGTGCTCGGATGGATAAAAACAAGGTACCAATGATCGCTGCGGAAAAAAAACCAATTAAGCATTCCAAAATGGTAGAGGTTAGAAACGTGAATGGTAAGCCTGGGGAAAAGCCTTACATTCTTAGGATAAGCGCAATATAGAACTCAGCGTCCGTTATAGGCATTGTGTTCCAAATGTTGTTGAAACGAACTTCGACCTCCTTGTCGATGTCCGTCAAGTTCTAGGTGTTTGAAAGGAAAAATTGGATCCGGCTGGCATTTGATTCGTACACTTTCTCCCAGAGGTGCCTGTTACAGAAATGAAAATTATCGCATTCAATATTTATTGGAAAAAACTAGTTCATAATTAAAGCTAGGAACTAACCTCATCCACACATCCATTTGTGTGTTATTGATCCAGGTCATCGAGTTGCAGTTTCCAAGCTTGTTTCCAAACTTGACCAGTGACTAGTGCATATATGCCGACTCTATTCCTCCATTTTATCGCAAAGGTCAACAAACGAAAAACCAGGAAAACATGCAGTCATTATTCTTTACCAATTCCATGACAGCCGCATTGAAATTGACGATGAATCTCTCCATCAGCGGGAAATCCTTCAAGTTTCACCTGTTGTGAATCTAGGGACGGACAAGTAACAGAAAAATGATGTTACGAGTCACTGATATTCCTGAAGTTGGGCCCTGACAATGTAGTGGGTGTGGTATAGTATAACTCCTAAAAATAGTGCTTGAGTGGTATTGCATGCCGGATGATGTACCCGTCGTTCCCTATTCGATAACAATCATTTTTAATATTCTGGGTAAGCTGAATGAGTGATTCTTTTTTATGGAAATGATATTTAAAGTGTGAGAATAATTTACCTCATCATCGGAGATAATCTGAATATCCGCATCGTCGTAGACAATTTCACTGAAGTCATCTTCCGGATCTTTCACAGTAGATTGCTCGTTTCCCTTGCCTATCAAAGAGACGGGCAATCGACCACGCTATCCAGAGCCTCCCCAACATTGCCAAATTGGTGTCTGCTAAGGGCAATCAATCACTAGGTTGGTAGATTGGCTCGTAAACTCTGACACGAGCAACACTTCCTTGCTGGCTATGTTGTCGCAACCCATGTGCGGCCATGTGATTCTTACCAATAACGACTATGACGTATAAGGTTACACTTTCTCCATCCTGCAAGTAAAAATGTTAGGGAAAATTATTAGTACAAATGAAGGTATTGAACATCTAAAAATTAATTGAGAAGATAGTAAATTTATTTGTTTGGGTATACCTCTTCATCTCTTTCTCCATCACTGGGCTCTCCACCTGACTTTGACGTAACGACATCGAAGTTCTTCATGGACTTTTCAATGAACTTCTTTGGATCATCAAGGCCGGCGGAGACTTTTACAATGCATGCAGCTACGAAGCCCTTGACTAGTTGTTCAAGTTATGACACCATAGCCTTAACAACCGGTTGATCATTAGATGGATTCTTTTGTGGTGTTGGTTTGCTCGGGGAACTGCTGTTGCACTTGCTACTGCTGAGATGAGGAATCGCCACTGAAGTGGGAAGTCTAGTCCGAGTACCCGTGTACCTGCCAGGGTGGTTATTCTTATTTGTTTCCTTAATAAAAAACATCCTCACCGGGCTCCAATACCAAAGTCCCTCAGTCTTTCTCCTCGTTCATTCTCAACTGTGTTGTAAAGGAAATGCAAACTTGTTAATGAAAAAATTGTTGAAACATATGTTTCATTTTGTAAATGTTGAAGCAATTGAAAGAACTTACTACGTCGACAGCGATTCTCTAGACCTCCTTAGACGTGTACTTCCCAATGATGTCCTTGTTGGCCTCCAGGTAGACAAGTGATCTGTCTGGCTTGAATTTCTTGTTCTCTAGTTCCTTCTCAATCTCCTCCGCAGTGTATCCCTGATCGGATAGCTTCTTCCTCTCCTTTTATTTAAGCTGCTCAGAAAGTCTGTCTACGACTTCTTGATTCCCTTTCCTCCCAGTGTGGTGGGTGTACTTCTTTTCCGACACATATTCAGTTGCTTTCTTTCGAATCACCTGAGGGGAGGGATTAGTTTAGGTTCAAAATTATAAATCTAGATATTTATCCAATAACCATTGAACGATAGCTTGATGTTATAAATTATTATAAATAATACCTGGAATTCGTCTGTCTGGCGCTTTCTCTCAAAAAATTTCCATTCCTCTTCAACCATCCACTTATACATCACCTTCGATTTGTTAAGTCCGTTGTCCACGTCATATATGTACTTGTTGGCACATTTGTCTTCCAGCTCCGATGCTGGTCCATCATCTTCTTGATCACATCTTTCTTCAACATTTGCAGTTGAACTTCGGTCAATGTGTTCTCAATAATGAAGCTTGCATGTAAAAATAGATATGCAGATGAAGAGTTTGATCTTTTGTTTGTAACGGAAGAAATATAGAATAAGAGGCTAAAAAATTGATGAATTGCTTACAATACGTCCTTCCAGGCCTCTTCCTTTACATCATCGAAGATATCGCTCCAGTGTTTATATGGCCTGAATTTGATGCTGCTTCGGAAAACATAATTCTCATATGCCATCCATGCCGTCCAATTCTTTGTGCAAACCAGCTCATTTTCGTGGAACCAGAAAGTAACAGGAATGGGATTACTCTCCTTCACAAGCATGACAGACTAACAAGTCGTTGTTCCATGCTACCTGCACCAAGTGTTTATCTCGAACTTGTCAAATCTCTCGCCATGCTTACCTCCCACATTTGACAAATCCTGTCCTTTTTTAACTTTCCTCCCCTTTCGGGATACCGTTGCATCTTCGTTGGAACTTCGGGGTTCTTCCTCTGAACCACCGCCTTCCTCTCCCTCAAAGTTGTCTTCCTTTTTTGGTTAATGTTACTGTGTCCCCGAATTTTCAAACTCTATATTCAATGGAACCCTTGGGGTTAGCAGTTCTTGTTCTCCTCTGTCTTTCTCACGTGGTGTAACAAATTTCTTCTTCGGTGGTTGTCACTTCCTTTCGCGGTTAGCTTTCCACATTTTGGCGGTATGTACAACATGTAAAGTAAACTATGCCGAAAAAATAAATGATGTAC
>JAULKJ010330990.1:0-10061 GCA_032355405.1 Rubia balearica | reverse complement strand
GCTCATTCAAGTCCTCAAAGCTTTCCTTCAAGTTAGCACTCATAGAATATACATTGCATGCATCATGATTATCACATGCAAGAGCAACTAATAAGGAATCGTCACCACTCAACTCAAAAACATCTTGCACCACATCCGCTATAACATCTAAAGCATGACAAGCATATTTTTCGTTAGGATACTTCATAGAGTCATTTATGTTACACTCTACTTTAATCCCATTGAATTCCATGGTGAGGGTACCATTGTGCACATCAATCATTGTTATAGAGGTTTTAAAAAATGGCCTCCCAACAAAATTAGAGCGGTATGTTTATCATGCTCCATATCTAAGACAGATAAATTCACGGGAAATATTAAGGAATACACCTTAACCAACACATCCTCGACAATCCCTTTGGGATATGCACTAGAACGATCAGCTAATTGGATAACTACCCCGATTTTATGCAATGTACCTAAATTGAGGCTCTCATATAAAGAATAAGGAATTACATTTATGGATGCACCTAGATCAAGCATGGCTTTTTCAAAATATGTGTTTCCTATCATATAAGGGATGGTAAACATACCGGGATCGCCACATTTAGGTGGTAACTCCCTTTTGCACAAAGCAGAAACATGCTCATTTATTCCTTTCTTTAGCTTATTTTGGGTCCTTTGCTTTCTATTCACAACAAATAATTCCTTAAGAAACTTTGCATAACTAGGAATTTGTTCAACGGTATTTAAGAGCAGAATATTTACCTCACATCTACGAAAGACTTCGTAGATGTCCTTATTGTCATCCTTTTTTCTCCTCGCCTTTAATGCCTCCGGAAATGGTGGATCCGATTCATAATGAGGTATTTCCACCATCATTGCCTTCTTGTGAGGAGGGGATGAATGTGCGGAAATGGGTGTTGACGCTTCAAGGGTAATCTCCTCTTTCTTATCCTTTCCCTTCCTCACTCTTTCTTTGGAAATTCTCCCCGCTTCTTCATCAATTTCCTTTTCCAACATTTCAACCACCACGGGTGTAGTGTTAAAATCTTCATCACCCGGGGCTTCGCCAACCTCCTTACCACTTCTCAAAGTGATAGCATTTGCATTTTTTTGAGGATTGAGCTCTGGTTGATATGGAAATTTTCCCGAATATCTTGCCTCCATTCGACTCAAGATTTGAGCCATTTGGCTCATTTGTGTCTCTAGATTTTTGATGCTAAAGTTGGTCTTCTCTCAGTATTCCTCATTCTTGTCTGCACACATTGTCAACTTCCTGAGAGCTTGCATGATTTCCTTCTTTGACATCCCCAAAATTTTGCCCTTATTATGGGGCTTATCATCAACACTTTGGAAGTGTGATTATGGTGGCCAGTATGGTTGTTGCGGAGGACTGTAGGGTAGAACATTCTGGCCACCGTGTGCATTCCCATATCAAATATTTGGGTGATCTTGGTCAGCCACATTGTAAGGACGGTTTGGATACCCTCCACCTCCTTGGTATCCTTGGTACCCTTGGCCTCATTTCCACTCCATGGCACTCACTTCTTCCACATAGTAGTCCTGCAAAGTTGGACATGAATTTGTCGGATGTGGGGAAGAACAAATCTTGCAATATTTTACATAAGGTTTTGCCCCGGATTGAGTCATCAATGCCTTGACCATGGAAATAAGATTCGACACTTGCTTTTCAATTTTTCCATGATTGGAAGAAATATTAACATGGTTAGGATTTTGCCTTCTCAAATCGGCCCTCAAGCTAAGTTTCTTGATTCCTCGGATTGTTCTTCATAAAGCTCCATAGCTTATCTCAAGGACTTAGTTCCAAGAGAACCATCACATTCTCCCCTCACTAGCCTTTGGTCTTGATCAAGAAGACCATTTCAGAAGTAGTAGACTAAATCCCCATCCGAATAGACATGGTATGCACAACTTGCGAGAAGTTTCTTGAACCTCTCCCAATAGTCGTAAAAAGACTCCTCATGCCATTGGATGATGTTACTAATGTTCTTTTTCAAAACGGAAGACATTCAGACCGGGAAGTACTTGGAGAGAAACTTTTTCTTCAACTCGATCCAAGAAGTAATGCTCCCGGGTGAAAGATAATGTAGCAAATCCCTTGCGGCATTTTGCAATGAAAATGGGAAGGTCTTAAACATGTAGAGCTCCTCGTTCACCCCATTGAGAAGCATCCCACTACACACCATATAGAAATCAAGGAGGTGCTTGTTAGGAGCTTCCCCTTGCCCACCAAGGAATGACAGTAGCAAGTGTATCAATCTGGACTTCAACTCAAAATGGTCGTGAGCTCCAACCACCGGATATGTGATGCACATAGGTTGGTGCTCAAGATTGGGAGCCATAGCTTCCCGCATTGGAACTTGTCTCACCGGGATGTTCCTTCCTTCAAGGGGAGGAGGTTGAGGTACCCCTCCCAGAATTTCACCATCTTGCTCCTCATGTTGATCCATTGAGGTAGAAGGTGTCACAAAATGGTCACTAGAAGAGTTGATATTCACACTTTCCAATGAAAACCTCCTAGCTTTTTCAGGTTCAATTCCAACTTGGGGTTGTAGTGTAGGGGTTCTTGTGATTAGGATCGAGTATGAACCATACACCAAGAACTCGAACAATACGTCCCCAATCCAAAAAAAATAAAATAAAAATAAAATAAAAGTAAACTAACAAATATTCAAAACTAGCACATATTCATACATAACATGCTCAAACACTTAAAAATTTATGCCCAGTCCCCGACAGTGGAGCAAAAATTTGGGTGCTCATCGTCGTACCTCTCAAAGATACTATTTGTAAGCCCTTTTTGCTCTTAACTACAACTAAGTAGATAATGGCAAGTCGGCGTCATCCATAGAAACAAGGGATATTCCTAAGTATTTCCTCATACAATGCCAAATATTACGCTAGATATATAAAGATATACATACATATAAAAGCACATAAATAGGTGGGTTTTGGTTTGGTTTTTCCTTAGTTATGAATTTAAAGGCAAGTTAAGATAATAAAGCATACAATCACTGAAATGAGATTAAGTACGAATTACGGAGTCTTGGGGGCATTGACTTATACTTCTAAACATTCTATCTATCATTGAACATATAACCTATTCAACACCTTTACTACTTGTTCTGAAGATAAATTTTCCATTCTTCTTTGATAGTAGTTTACCAGAGTGCTAAACCTCACTAATGACCACTTTAGTCATTCAACGCCTAAAGGTATCCCATTAATGGCATTAAGTTCAAAGAATCAACAACTTTGTAACACTTATAAACACTACGCCGTGTCTAAGCATTGAACCAATTCATGCATTTACACAAGATTAGTCAAGAATGTTCAATACTCATTAACTTCTCTCATTTGCTACACAAATAAACATGACAAAGAATTCGACATCACCATATTTACCTAGAATTTATCAAATCACCAATAACATTAGAAGCCCTAAATCATGCTTTTGAATTCCATATCAAAGAGGGGATACTTAGCTACTTTCTCCAAACCCTAACACATAATCATACAAGCAATTAACTTCCAACATCATAAATGAATTCAACAACCTATTTCAACACAATAAATGCACAATAGCAAAGCATTAAAACTAGGGTTTCAAGATGAAACTATGGTATAAAATTGAAGAAAACTAGGGTTTTCACAGTTCATAATTGGGAGAGAAAAGGTGGAGAAGAAAGAGAAAAGTGATGAGTATTTATAGTACAAAAATCCCAAAAAGTAAGTCTGGGCAGATGGCCGCCGCGACTCGCGACACAGGCGTCGTGACTCGCAATAGCTAGTGTACTCTGCCCTCAAGTGACTTCTTCTCTTTAGTCTTCATGTAGTCTCCTCTTCCTTTCTTTGGGTCTTCAAAATTCTTCATAGTTTTCAAAATGGAGTCTTCAAGGTCTTCAAATCTTCAACAATTACCTCGTCTCACAGAATCCTTATTACAAGTGACAAAAGTGATAAAGTCGCACTTAACTCTAGTAATAGAATTTCAAGGTAACAGATCTAGGCACTCATGAGGACATAATGTCCATTAGATCTAATTAAGTCTACAAAACTGAGGTTTTAGATAAGAAAATCAACAACAGTCATCTAAACCCTTTGTAATGTAAACCGAACTAAAACTAGAAATCAACAAAAAAAAACATGATAACAAACATGTCAAATGCATTAGTGAAAGCATGCAATAAGGTGCACGTCAATCCCCATGCACTTAAACCTTTACTCTTCTCCGAGTAAACAAAACTGAGAAAAGATACAAGAGGAATGTAGCATGCAAGATAAGTTAACCAATACATTCAACTTTATTCTTAAGCTACCCTAGTCACCCCTAAGATTATAAGAATCTAACAACACTCACTCTCCCCGAAGATGCTAAAGTAACCTATCCACCAAAATCAATTCAATAGAAGGCAAAGTGTATATGTGATAAGTGTGAAGCCAAACTTATTCCGACGAAAGAAGCTGCCAATGACAGTCCAAGAGATGTTTCAATTTGAAGTTTCCGGTTTCTCTTAATTTCTCTCATTTTGCTATTAATTTAAAAACCAATATAATTAATATTATTATAGAAACTATTTATTAGATAACCGCATACATAGTAAGTTTTTTAGTATTGATGGAAAATTATAGCAGCTGTTTTCTATATAACCGTTACTATATTATTTTTGGCGGGAAATAAAAACACATGTTTTCAGAAAATAGCTACTTCATTCTCTAGCATCAAATGTTGATGTGATAGAGAGCTATGTTTTGCAGTAGGTTTACAATAATAGCTACTACGTAACTCATATCAAAACCTTTAATATTGACAAAAAAAATTAAAGAGGGTTTGCACTCATGAGACCTTCCTACCATTTGCATTGCTGTAGAGATGTAGAATACAACATTCAAAGCCATTTTAAAGGATTATTTAGAGGTAAATTACATTGCTTTTGATTATAAAAATATAGCTGGCATCGGTAATTGTACCGGTGCTCGATACATAGAAAATTTTCAAACATTTACAAGCAAGAATAGGATTTTTTTTTGAAATATGAGTTTATGATATGAGTTACTCTAGAACATTTACTAGCACTTTACAACATTTTGCCAAATTTTTTATTTATTTAATATATCTATGTTTAGGTAAGAATAACAAAAATCATGTATTTTTGAGCATGGGACAATAGGGTAACAAAATTTTGGGCTATAGTGTAATTTTTCCAAGACTTTGTAGAATTAATCAATGTTCACTTTTGAGGCCCTTTCGTTCACCCATACATGCCTAAATTGTAATGTCGCAGTCGTATATTATTGAATTGTCTTTTGGTGTCACCAATTTCGTTATTCGACAACTCCAACTTTCTTGGAGGAACCTAAGTGCAAAAAGTAAAAACTTTACTCATAACTCCAAATTGAAGTCCCCTTAAACGTGATGCTACCCTATACACACTCATTGTATGTTTCAAGTATGTAAAGGAATATTTATTAAAAGTGCGATATAAGAACATATATGCAATCCTTTTCAATTTACCTTTCTTACTTGTAAGTAATAAACTAATTTACTCTAGACACATACTAGTGCTTTCCAAAAATTTACCCAAAAATTTATTTATTTTCTATTTCTGTATTTATGCAATTATTTAAAAAAAGTATGTATTTTAGGGAGAAGGATAATGTCGTAATGAAATTTTACGTAGTAGTACTCTCGGGCAAGTGAAGAAATTCAAAAAAATAAATTTAGGTAGTAATAGGTCGCAACCTTTGGGACATTTTAGCTGCACTTTTTTAAAAGAATAAATAGCTGCTCTTTTTTAAAGAATAAATAGCTGCTACACTGTTAGAAAATACGACTTTACTTCATACGTTTTATAAAATTTAAAAAACAACTAAATTTTCTCAATGAATTCACAAATATTTTTTAATATATAGATTTTATACACTTTTTTTATTTACTTCATGTGTTTATCAGGTAAGATTATGTATTTAATATATTACTTCAGAAATTTAAGAAAAATTTTCAACACCAAAATATTGAGAAAAAAATCCATTTAATTAGATATTGATGAATAATCATCTAAAAAAGTTCAATATTTTTACTTCATGTGTTTATTTAGTTACATCATTTATTTACTATGTTACTACATTCGTTTCAAAAAATTAAGAAATTGTGTAACATTATCCCAACAAATTGCATATAGCCAAATTTCAGAATTTGGGGATTTGTTCATCAAAATATTATCATGTTACTTCATATGCTTATACCATTACATCAAGTTCTCATCATATTACCTCATATTTTCCACCAAATTATAAAAATCCTTCATTTTCCCAAAAAACGGCATATATCCAAATTTTAAACCTAGGGGAATTATCCATCAGAATATTATCACGTTACTTCATGTGTTTATGCAATTATATCTAGTGTTGATCATATTACCTCATATTTTCAAGCAAATTAAAAATCACCTACATTTTCCCAACAAATTGCATTTAGCCAAATTTCAGACCTTTAGGAATTATCCATCATAATATTATCACGTCACTTCATCTGTTTAAGCAGTTACATTTAGTGTTCATCATATCACTTCATACGTTTCAGCAAATTAAAAAACACATACATTTTCTCAACAAATTGCATATAGTCAAATTTCATACCTTTTGAAATTGTCCATCAAAATAATATCACGTTACTTATGTGTTCATGCAGTTACATCCAATGTTCATCATATTACTTCATACATTTCAGCAAATTAAAAAATACCTACATTTTCTCAACAAATTGGATATAGTCAAATTTTAGACCTTTGGAAATTGTCCATCAGAATAATATCACTTTACTTCATGTGTTCATGCAGTTACATCCAGTGTTCATTATATCACTTCATACGTTTAAGCAAATTAAAAACACCTTCATTTTCTCAACAAATTGCATATAGTCAAATTTCAGACCTTTGGAAACTCTCCATCAAAATAATATCACTTTACTTCATGTGTTCTTGCAGTTACATCCAGTGTTCATCATATTACTTCATACGTTTCAACAGATAAAAAAACACATACATTTTCTCAACAAATTGCATATAGTAAAATTTCAGACCTTTGGAAAGTGTCCATCGAAATAATGTCACGTGACTTCAAGTGTTCATGCAGTTACATCCAGTGTTCATCATATTACTTCATACATTTCAATAATTAAAAAACACCTACATTTTCTTCACATCATGCATATCGAAAAATTTCAGATCCGGCAAAAAAATCCACAATATAAAAGGTTAATTCATGTGTTCATGCTATTACTTCATGCGTTTAACAGTATATACCAAATTAAAAACCAAAGCTGGATGTAAACTTGTTGAATTTTCAGATTCAACATATTTGCTGCTTTCTTCCTCATAGAAATAAATATTTTTTGCCTTGAATTGCTTCGTTTTCCATAGTTTATGATAGAAACACCTTAGATAGTAGATTTCAAATGTTAAAACTAAAATTTTAATCGTGGAACTAAGATCTTAGATCGTAGATTTCATATAATTGAGATTTCAAATATAAAGCTAATATTTCAGCCGTAAATTTTATATTACCTCGATTATTTTTTCTTCGTAGGTCTTAGAAGCTTTAAAATATGCATTTCTTTGATTTTTCTGTCGCTAAATTTGCAAAATTCTGTCACAATTTTGATTTTATCAGATTTGCATAATTTTGTAGATTTTGATTTCGGAGCTTAATCGCGAGATTGAACTGGATATTTGTAGAGCTTTGATCGATGATTTCAGAGCTTGAATCCGGTGTTTAGTAGCATGAATTTGGTATGAGTTTGAAGAGGAATGAAATTCTTTTATTTTTGGAGGAAAAGATCTGACAGTTATTTGGATGGAGAGAGAAAATAGAGTTGGCCCATTTTTCTTATAACCCAGTTTTGACCCATTTTCAGCCTATTTTGTAATCAAGTCCTATTTTTCAACTCCCTTCCTATTTATTGCAGCTTGATCCCTGGTCTCACCATTTTCTTTGGTGAGACGGTCTCATAAGAATTTTTCTCATAAAAATAAAAATCAAATCACCTCATTAGTTACATCAATTATTAAATGAGAAAGTCTCAGAAAAGAGGCATTTCCTTAAGGTTATGGACAACCCACATTAGCTTTTACCTTAAATGTTGTAATTTTTTATAAAATTTAAATATTGTATCTTAAAAGTTTAAAAAGTAATAATTTGTATTTGAATGTGAAAAAATATAAATGTATATTATAAAAAAATATTTTCAAATTTTCTAAGTTTACTACTCCCTCCGTCCCAGCTCAAACTGAACACTTACTATTTGGCACTATTCTCTATCAAATTTTGACCGCATATTTGGGTAGATATATAAGCAATAATATTATCATATGTAATATTATTGCATTCGTCATAACAAGTAGCTTCTCAAAAGTAACTTTTTGTTTGCCATTATTATATGAAGTTAAGCATATTAACGGTTAGACAAGTTTCTTAATGAGCGTGAAAAAGTTTCTGTGCAATTTGAAATGGGAAGAGGGAATACTCCCTCCGTCCCTATTTAAGTGTCTTACTTGAATAGTGTTCAATAAAGTTGATGTTGTTTGAATTTTAAAAAATTATAGACATATAAATATAAAAATTATTGTGTGAAATATCACTACATTCATCTTAACACATATTTTAGAATATATAATTTTTTACAATTTATTGTTATACAAAAATTAAGATATTAAAATTAAAAAATCATTGATGAATAGTGTAAAAGAGGAAGTAAAACACTTAAATAGGGACAGATGGAGTATGTAATTTAACAAATGCAGTGTATAAGGTAAAAAATAAGCGGCATGTATATAATCTTATGGACAGGCCACCTGACAGGAGACCCACTCTTATTAAATAACTTGGCTAGTCGATATGAAAAAAAACTTTGTGCAAAAAAATTCACTCATAACATTTTAAAAATAAATAATGATTCAAATTAATAAAATATGAAAATAGTCGAACCCTTGTCAGTACTATACTTTAACCCATCTTCCTTACTCTCCCAATTACGTCGCTCGCAGCTCTCCCCAAATTCTACCACTCGCAAATCCTCACCGTCACCAAACAAAGTTGCAGGTCGTAACCCTCCCCAATGCGGCGGTTCGTTTCAATTCAGCGCAACGAGGGTTCCAGAAGGTTCACAGTCCAAAGTTGGGTGTGATATCATCGTACCTTTACCGCCAGCCTAAAAGGAGACCTGAGATATTACCGGAGATTGAGGGGGACCCCAGGAACAAGAGAGCTACGTCGTAGATCTGAATGAGTCACCAGAGAGGTCATAACTGGGGTTTGGGATTGCAATTGATATATTGATCCTTCTCAATGCCTTCGAGCTAAGGTTGTTTCCAGAGGGGCTTAGTTTTAACGTTGTAATGAGGATGATGACTGGAAAGAGGTATTTTGGCGATAATGAAGGAAATGAGGAGGAAATGAAGTTTAATGTTTTGAGCTTTCTGGGGTTTTGAATCTTGCTGATTTCATCCCTTTCTTGTGATCCATAACAAGTGTTATTAGATGACCATGGAAAAATTTGGCAAAGAAATGAATGTGTTCTTGCCAGGTTTGATCAATGAGCATTGTCGCGATTGCAAGAATAATGCTACTATAAAGACTAAATGTTTGGATGCTTTATTATGATGACCAGTGCAGTTTATATAGGTTAAGAGAATGAGTTTAAAAGGAATCAATCACCGATCTCGTATATCCTAACACCCCTCCCCTCAAGTGAAGCGTCAAATGCTGAGAGATGTAAATGTTTGACCTGAAAAACTCAAAACGGGCAAGATAATCCTTTTGTGAATATGTCTGGAAGCTTAAGGGACGTAGGAACATGGTGAAGATGAAGCTTTCCCGAAGAAACCAACTCACGAATGAAGTGATAATCAATGTCAATATTTTTTGCTCGCTTGTGCGCAACTGGGTTTTGAGCCAGAAAGATGGCACTGTTGTTATCACAAAGTAGAAGTGGAGGACCGGATAGAGAGAATCAAAGATCACGCAGTAGGTGAGGTAACCATACAACTTCTGCCGCAGGA
>JAULKJ010330979.1:0-10062 GCA_032355405.1 Rubia balearica | reverse complement strand
ATTGGTTAACACATCTTTTTTGGTGCAGATCAATTCCCTAACCCTCAAACCTTTACTTGTCCTCGAGTAAACAAAAAACCACAAAGGCGTCGATCGTTGGCGAGCCAAGCATCCCTTTCAGCAACCCTGGCACGATCAGTGGAAGAAGAAGAAGAACCAGAACTAGCACGACTGGGAGAAGAAACAACTGTAGCGAAGGAAGATGAGGACGCCGATGACGAAGATGCAGCCGGTAGCATTGGACAAGGGAGAGAACCATCGAGAAGACCAAATAAACCCTGAGATTCCAAGACATGAGTCACCTGCATTTGCCAAAGAATGAAATTGGCGGAAAAGAGTTTGGTGGTGAGAAGATGGATAAGAGTGTTGAGGGTTCCATTGGAGAGACGTTCGGCCATGGAAAAAACTTGCAAGATAATTGGCGCAGTGAAGAAGCAGCTCCTGAAGCAGTGAAGAAGGAAAAGAATTGGTGCGGAAAAAGTGGACTGCACCAACAGGAAGAAGGTCGGTGTTGGACTATGGCGATGAACGTCTTTCTTGGATTGAGGAGGAAGAAATGCAATTAGGGTTGCAGGCTATATTGTTTGACCGAAAAAATAAATAAATAAATTTAGGTTCAGAACCGTATGTTGCTCTGATACCATGTTTAGAGATTGTATTTCCCGTAGTGAATAGTGTTATTAAGTGGTGAAAATGTATAGAAGATTACATGGTAGAGTTTGAAGACAACAAGAACTCTAATACTACTCTTCTATATAACTTAGTCTAACAAAAATTAAGAATCGGAGCACACATAGTAATCCATCTATTCCAACCGAACCTGCACATTTTTTTGGTAAAATTTGATATTTAGAAAATACACGATACAAGGAATTTAACAATATCTCACATGATGATATTAGTGTCCATATATTAATTGAAATTTATGAGCAAATGTGCTTTGAGAAAATTGATCAAAAAGTACATTTATCTGATTGGATCCTATTATATACATGATCAATATTTGATTATAATAATTATATCATTAATATAATTACGTTTTCGTATGTATAATAATTTGAACTTGTGATCTTTACTTCAATAAGGGTCATCTCTTAAATTCTAATTTATATAAAATTTTATCCGATTGAAAATAAATTCCTTTTGAAAGAACAAAAAAAAAGTAATAGATACTGAGTTTTAACAAATTAAAATATATGTAGACAATACTATCATTCGTGTCATATATTACGGTTAATTTGTATACATTACAATGATATATACTCATGCAAAAATCGCCACCCACAACCACAACATTATCTGAAGAAGGAAAAGATAAAAACCAACTTTATAGAACATCTTTACACTAGTGCAAGAAAGCAGTGTTAGTGGCGGTCAATCCAGTCACTAGACTGGACAGCGGTTTTGAATTGTCTTCTCTGGAACCGTTATTGAAAAATTCCTCTGTTGCATGGAGGTTGCCCAACCATTGTCTTTTAGCCAGAACCATGACGTTTATATGCGCCATAGTTCATTTTTAATCGTTATGATATGTTCTGATATCGGATGTGTCTTCAGTTTCAGTTCCGATCTGGGGTCATGACTTAGTAATCAATATGTATCTGAAACTGTTTATTTACAAAAAAAAATATATCAAACTAGCATTATGTGTTTGTGTTTAGAAAGTTGGGAATCTAATTTGTTTATTCAATACACTAATGTAGGTTATGAAATTGAAATTGAACTGGGTCATGTTCAATAGAAGAGCAATAATTTCATACATGAGACATGTTCCATAATCATGTCATATATCAAAAATTATAATTATTTTTCCATTTTCTGAATGAATAGGCAGGGATTCAATATATTGTAGCACTTATAAGTACCAATACATGTTCGTTCCCCAAACCAAAATTATTTTTATGGCAACATTGTTCAGTACTCCTAAACAAAGGCAAAGCCAATTTCTATAACAACATTTAAGACCGAATGAAATAAAATTGAAAATGAACTTGTAGTATCGAATATGAATAACAAGAGCAAATGACATTAAAGTAGTTTTGATGGATATGCTCATGAAGTTATTCTTCGATGTGTTTTGTTAGTCTTCAAGTTGTCTCCTAAACTTCCACAATGAGTTGAGATTGATTAAATGGTGCGCCATCATTTTCTGACATGAGTTTGAGAGTTTAACATATAAAAAATACGTGGATTTAATAATTAAGAATTTCTTGTAAACATCACTTGGTCACAAAGATATTCTATTGTGTAAATGTAATAATATGGCCAAGTGTAAAAGTGTACCTCACATTTCATCCACTGTGTATTGTCATACTCCCATGGTACCAAATGCAAACTACGTTTCCGTCCATCATGTATTCTACCGTTGGTCTTTTTATTTGCTAGATTGTTTGGGCTAAATTCGACCTACACAAACCCGGGCTAATGCATTTCACAATTCAACATTGGATCAAGCAAGATCGAGCATTGAAGATTTAGCGGAAATATAATATTTTTCAACTAAAATAAAAAATGAAATCCTACGGAATAATAGAGGGAAAAAATGTCAAGAACTAAAATGGGATCCTCCATTCACTCCACATTACATAGGTTAACAAAGAAATCTACCCTAATAAAACTTTTCTTGGGATATGAAACCTTGAGGGATGAATGAGGAGATTTGAAATGATTATGAATATCCTTGCTTGTCGATGAATTCATGCAATCAAAATACTAGATTAGTGTGTTGAAGGAAAATTGGGTTGGTCAATTAAGTGTTTAAATGGGTTGGAGAGTTTATGAGAGAGATGCAGAGAAGTTATCAATTTTGTGGGGCATTGACGCCACTAAATAGACCAGGAATTTCATCCATATCGCTATACAATGGTTATTCTGTTATGCATCAATGCTGACATTTAATTAATGAACAACTCAATGTTGGTTCCAAATTTGAAACAGGGAACGGTCTTTGGGTTTTGAATGTCTCTGTTTCGATATCACTTTGTTTTTCGAAAAAGGCATTGTTGAATAATGTTGTTTGACCAAAACACTTTTTTTTTTCAAATCCAACCATGGGTCCGATTTCAAAATTGTGTTCATCAACTCATGTATACTACTTCGTCCTACAATGATGTTATGAAATTAAAATCATACAAAGATTAAGAAAGTGGGGGACAAAGGTTGAAAGTGGAGGGGCAAAGGCTGAAAGTGGGGGGACAAAATCTGAAAAGTGGGGGACAAAGGTTGAAAAGTGGTATTTAAGGTATAGTTGTTAGACTACAAATGGAAAGAATAGATATAGGAAGATTATTGTGAGACGTCCCAAAATGGAAATTAGGAAGATCATTATGGGACGGAAGGAGTATATAAAAGACATGCATTGCAAACTTAAGACATGTTACTTTTGAATAGTGTTCTTCCCCAACTTCAAATCTCCCAACATACTTTGTAATTCCCCTACCACCACTCATTCTATTTCGCATTAACCAAGTTAAATCTTCCAAACTCCCAAGTTTCTGCTGTGGGACGTTCTAAGTGGACATCAAAATCAAAGATAGTTTTAATATCCAAACTTCTTCTTTGACCCATCACAATCTGTCATGAGAGGAACCCGAGTATGGCGAACAAGAAAGGTCCCATGTCCACATTTGAAAAATAAGAACAGAGAGTGGCCACGAGCATTTACCACAGTCCCCGGAAAACTGGTAGTTCTTCAATATGGTGGACGAATAGCGCTACAGAGAATGACTGCAACGTAAATACATGGCTACCAAGGTGTTGAACTCTGACTCTATCTCATATTTGAATTTTAATTATATTACGATTTGTGTCATTGCATTTTACACAACCTATTAGCGATCGATTCTCCAACTCAACGCAATGGGTATTTCTATTCTATGCTAATTTGGGTATGAATATTGAGAGCTCTACCATTACAAAGGTTAACAGAATAATAATCCAAGTTAGTAAATTCACGATAAATGTTTTGTTAACGGGCTCCTAGACCGACCTTAGTCTTATGCGACTTATTTTCCCCAACTACCCTATATATCCCAACAATCAAAACCTAGTAAGAATGATCCCTAACCTCTTTGTTTAGTAGAGATCAAGCGTAAGTATTGTAGATTCCTAAGAGGGAGGCCCAACCAAGCCTACAAATATAACTTGTTGGTGTTTAGTAAAGAAAAGGTTGGTTTTCGAGTGGGTGTGTATGAATATCTTTCTGTCAGAAGGGGAAAGGGGGGCATGCTTGCGAACCCATAATAGAAAGTTTTATGATTTTCTATTACATAATGGAAAAGAAAATTTTAATCTGGAGTTCACCATATTCTCCCACATTATCAAAGAAGGAATTGTGCTCATAGACCGACCATTGGCTCGCGAATACTATGAAAAGACGTGTTTTAACCTCAAGAAACACATAGGGGATTTTGAAACCAACAATCTAAGCGTGAAGGTCGTGCTTGGGGAGCCGCTGGAGGTGTAAAAAGAATAGGGATACGGAGTATGTTGCTTCGTCTTCAATGGTAGCCAGTAAGTATACACCATTTATATGATATTTTGGGTTATATTGTGAATGTATTTTGTTGAATATTATGGTCTTTTCAGGTGGTGACAAAGGGGTGATGCAGAAGTTGAAGAAAATATTTTCCAGCTTCGCTAGCCAAATGAAAGCCCTTAAGATTGAGGTTGATAAACTGAGGGCCGAACATGATGTTTACCATCAGAGGAAAGGGATTGATATAGAGATAAGTGCAGACGATGACGAGTCTGAATTCAAACATGTTGCCTCATCTAGCAGGGATGAAGACGAGAAAGATCTCACATTGTACATCCCACCCTCTTAAAGTTGTAACACCAAATAACATTATTGACATTTACAACTTCGTAATGTAATGGATATTGAATTTGTTTTGATGGAATTAATGATTTGGTTAATGTAAAATTTGGTTATTGTCTTCCTACCATTTTGTTGTGTAACATAACATTGTGCACATGTCGAAGGAGTTTGCATCATCAAGCCTTGTGTGAATCCATTCCTTTCGTTTACTGAAATATGCAATGAACAATGATTCTAGAGGAAGTTATGAAATTGGAAACAATATTTGTAAGATTGAATTGACACAACCTAGTTAGTTCTGAGTTCGGAAGTAATTAGTTCATTATGTGACTGGTTGCTAAATCGAGAATGACTATGGATAGGGTTTTCTTTTGGAGAAAACAATCAAAATAAACTAAATGTAGTTCCGATTTTGGAACGTATTTCGTTGTTGTATATTGAATTTTAAGCACACCTTTCGACATTAAGAACGAAGTTTAGTCAACAAAAAATAAAAAAATAAATACTTTTTTGAAATCCAATAAAATGTCTAGTGTGCTATTGTGAGATTTGATATTCCGTAGACTTTACTTTCAAAATACTCGCCAGGTTCTGACATCAGCGACGGATTCGAGAAAATTGCTCGCACGGAAATTAAATCTTCTTAACTTGAAAGTATATTTTGAGTGGAGAATTGATTCAAAACCAGTGTCGGGCTTTAAAAACATTGACTAAGTATTGGTTCCAACTCATAAATGGGTATTCATATAAAACCATTACCGTACACCGAGGCATCACATGCACCCTTATTAAAATATTTTCAATATTTTTCACGCATTTCACCCAAATCACTCTTCAATTCATTTCCTTACTACTACAACCATGGCCTCCGGCACTTTTGTGCACTAATTACCAGCAGAAGGAAACAAGCGGCCGAGAGGAAGGGGGTAATGATAACTTTTGACGCTACGAGGTTCCTTTCTCTAGCGGCCTTTGAGAGGTACAATGATTTGTTAGATACTACTAAGCTATCAGAATTATGTGTTCTAGGGTGGAATGATAGCACCAAGCTAGGATCGGTGAATTTTTTGAATTTCAATGTTGTTCCGAGATCCTAGACATTACTGATGCATCGCACTTCGATGAAGTGTGTCAATTTCATGTCAATATTGTGGAGCTAGTACAAGGTTCTTATCTATTACGGTAAACGGTAAAAGAGTTGAGGTTGATCCATGAAAGATCAACAATATATTGGGTTGTCGTACCAGAGCCTCCGAACTGCTATCCAACAGTTGTAGATGGTTCCTTAAAGATTTATCACCGTTCAAATTGGGCAGTAACGTTGAGCCGCCACAGTTGAATTCTACCTAGTTCGGCCAGTCATACTTTAATAGGCCCATCTACGATCCCGACATTTTCAAGAGTTATAAGCTTAAGTATTTGACAATAGATAAAAGAATTTGGTATGAAATGGTGGCAAGGAGTTTAGTTCCGATGAGAGGTCACATGAGCAAGGCCACAATTACCACTACTATGTTGTTCTAATATTTCCTAAAGAAGCTGAAGATTAATCCCAGTCACACCATTGTGCATTCGAAGAAGAAGCCCATTAAGCACCTATATGGGTCACTCATATCCAAATACTCAAAATTGGATGGCATGTTTCCCTTTAGAAGTGAAGAAGCGCCTCTTAAATTATGCGACGCAAAGTTTTTTGAGAACAAGAAATGGAAAATCGTGCATGGAAA
This sequence comes from Rubia balearica, assembly GCA_032355405.1. NCBI lineage: Eukaryota > Viridiplantae > Streptophyta > Magnoliopsida > Gentianales > Rubiaceae > Rubia > Rubia balearica. Next base: position 3,516 of record JAULKJ010330979.1, on the reverse strand, counting down.
TGGTCGCCTAGGGTAGTTGGAGAAAATAGTAAGAGATGACTCACTGATTAAGATAATTTTTTCCTGTGATGAGTATTTTCATTTTCCGTACATCTTCTAGTTCTTATGGGAAGCATTATAGGTGAGGAGGACGACAACTCATTGATACGGGACATGTACAAGAAAATGAAAGTGAATGTGATTTAGATATTACAGTAGGGGAATAATACTTATGAAACCAAGAAAGTTCTTAGGGCAGCAAGGCGTGCGGAGATGGTGAGAAAGAATCACTTTCTAGGACATGTCATTAGGTTTGTATTTCTAAATTGTTGTTGATGTTTCCATGTATGAAATGATGTTTTCTGGAGAATGTTTAGTTTTGTAAATGATATATTCCAAACAATGTCATTTCTTGTGCTAATAATATTTTATTATCCACAAATTCAACTTCTGATTTTATTTGTTTCCACCTCTTCCCCGTTTGTTAAGGACTGACTATGTTACAATAATTTTCCAGTTGATTTACAAAATCGGAAATGTAATCATACAAAAACAAAACACTTACATTCTATGACTTCCATAATCGAAGTTCATTTCGTGTTCCACCATGTGAAGGTTTTAAAAAATAAAACCACCAATAGTTCTGAATTTGGAAGTGAATGCAGAAAGGGCGAATTAATTGCGGAATAATTTATCGATTTTGGAATCGATGTATGAAAATCTGGTAATAACATAACATATCTTATTCAATTTTTTAAATTCTATTTGAAAACAATACAATAATTCAACAAATTATAAAAGAAAGTAAACATTATGGAGAAATAAGTTTTCACTAAAAATGTGGAGCTAGTACATTCTTGTTACAGCTTAAAAAGACTATCACCTATGTCCTGAAAGTAAAATATTCGTTTTCCTTTAGTTTGTATTGATTTACGAATTTAGATTACCTGCATGTTTTAAAGACATCAAGTTTATCACCTGACAATCAGAGAATGCTTTTACACCAAAACTTTTCTCTATCTTTCCCCAGTAGCCAATTGATCCCGAGGCATATCTTAGGGTTACTCTCCGCAAAATATGACAGAAACTTAAACTCCATCAAGTCTCTCGCCCGATTCAACACTTTCGTAAAAGAAGGCCTTGCATTTGAACTCGACCTTGTGAAAACACAATTGTAACAACATGAAGTAATAATAATTAACCATATTAAATTGATCAATATTGTTAATTGACATATGAGAAATTAATCGATTAACACCAACCGGGTGGAGAAGAAAAATCCATGAACAAATCTTTCAATCAAAAAAGGTTTGAGCGGGGAAGAGAGTGACAAATTATGAGATCCAATATGCACCATTAAATAGTTGATAAAAGTTGTAGGCCATCAATGTTGGTCAACCAATTCGATTTGCGAGACTATCCATTCAAATTCCGAATGTGGAGCTACAATCTATCTAGGTTCAACTCCTAGAGAATTTTGTTTTCCGAGCAACAAATTCCTATATTAAAAGTGTGAATGCTCAACATTTGACTACGGATAGGTAGACTCAAATTTCACCTTCGGAACATTTATCCGACATCGATTCAAAGCTTGAAATTGGTCGTTGTGTATGGAGTTAATTGAAAACAATTGTTAATATACACATTCAGCAGTGATTATTTAATAACCCTCGTTGTTATCAACGTAATATACTAAGATTTTTTAATAACCGTTGTTGAATAGTTGTTTAAAGCCGTCTTAAATTTGATATTCTTTGTTACGAATAGAGATTTCGACGTCGTAATTACAAGCGGATGGTGATGCTACGCCGATTTCTAAAGAAAGGCCACTCATTGGAGCCGTTAGTAGCTATTTTGACACTAGTATTGTTTAAGAGAATTTGAATTCGACTTTCGAAAGTATAACAAAAAATCGCAGTTGTAGAGCATGTTTAACACCAATTTGCAATTTAAAAATCACCATTCATTCTTGAGGAATTGTAGATATCTAAGTAATTTATGTTATATACAATTATACTATTATTATTTAAACATATATAATATATAAAAACAATAATAAATTTTAGTATCCACTCTATGTTGGAATTGAAAGAGTATAAAATTATAAGGAGTAGACTAAGACGGAAATATATTATCAATGAAAGGAAAGTTGAGAGTACATTCAAAGTGTTTTTTTTTTAAAAATAATATTCAAAGCATTCAAATAACGAAGTGTGTATATATAATAATAATTTTTTAAAATCATTCATTCCAAAATATTGAAAAAAACGTCCAACGACAATTATAATAAATGGAATTGACATCCTATACATCACAGCAAATAAGGTTTAAATTGAACGTTTAGCATACGTCAATTCACTTCGAGTTAAATACATTTTCTAGATTATCATTCCTCTCCAATACTAACAGGGTCAAAATAAATCCATCTTTTTCTTCCTGTGTTCGGTCGGTCGGTCTGTGGATTATCCGAATTTCTGCCACGTGACGTAGAAGCATATTTCTACTTAATTCAATTCGGACTTTGCATGTAAATTAGTGGAACATTCTTTTTTTCTATTTAAATTAGTGGAACATTCAACGGAGAAAGAAAGTTTCTCCTTGTTGCTGATGGAGTACGGAAATGGAAAAATAACGGGTGAATGATTACTCCTATTTTAGTCTGTGTCATTATAAAAGCACTAAAAAAAAAAAGTCCACTAGTTACACAATTTTAGTTACACATAAGAAAAGTGTAGTAAAACTAAATACATTCTCAAGTGTAGTGAAATTTATTACACCTCCTATATCATTATCTACATGTTTACATGTGATAATGCTTCATTACATTTTAAGAGTAGTGTTTTGTAAATACACTTTGACGTGCAGAAATCATTTGCTACACCTTCAAGAGTAGTGTTTTTATTTCGCTACACCCACTGCTACTACACCTTTTTGAAGTGTAAGGAAAAAAAACTACACTTGTTGATGTCATTATTGAGACCCAAAAAATGTACCAACTAGAGTGGTTTGTTGTAGTGTATCTTCCTCTCGTCCCGTTCATAATCTATGGAAACTGGTAATCAGAGCGCTATCTAGGCTTTACCCCTGCGGCAAGGCTACTGATAACCCGGGCCCAGGAGAGACCAGAGCGAGGGTTTCTGGATTTGATTCTTGGATTCTTGGATTCGATTTGAAGGTTAGGGGGTTAGGGGCTGTGGTGGCGGTGAATGTTAGGGGGGGTTGTGGTGGTGGCTCGGCTTGCCGATTGAAGGTGAGGGGCTGTGGTTGTGGCTGTGGGTGTAACATGGGGAGTGGTGGCGACTATGGTGACTGTGGTGGCCCGTGGAGAGAGGTGACGTGGCACGTCCTCTGGTGGATGTGGGGTGTAGCGCAGGGAGAAGTGGCGCGACGGGGGCTGAAGTGGTTGTGGGCGTCACTCATAGAGAGGTGGTGGTGGTGATGGCTATGGTGGCACATGGGGAGAGGTGGGGGCGGGGGAAATGTGGTGGCGGGGGCGAGATGATGGCAGGTGGGGAGAGGTGGTGGTGTGGGAAAGGT
>JAULKJ010330970.1:0-10062 GCA_032355405.1 Rubia balearica | reverse complement strand
AGTCTTCAAAGTCTTCCAACAATTCCCTTGTTACACAAAATCCTCTAGAAAAGTATAAAAGCGCAAAGTCGCTCTTACATACCTTTAGAGAATTTCAAGGAAAAATTACACACATAGAGCACAAAATTGTACAAAAGTGAATCCAAAAATTTGCAAAATAACGGTATAAAATGGACACATCTGTTGTACCAACACTCAGCCAACACTCGATCTGTCTTCGACATGTTGATTCTGAGAGTGAAGGTGTTTGTTTGTTGTTATCTTGTTTTTCCTTGTCCTACTTATTTCTCTCTCTTACTATTCTCATTTTCCTATTATCTCAGAGTGTTCGTCTGACTTGTTCGGTACAATGAATTGTAGATATAGATTTAATCAGACGTTCCATTAAGAGAACCTGTTTCTCTGATGATGAAAATGAGGAGTCGGAAGCTATGGCTACCCAAACCAATGACAATACTTAAATTATTGTCTCACATGAGAATTCTATCGAAGCCAACTCTTAGCTAATAGATTCTGAGGCTATAGCTAAAGAAGGTGGGGAGGTAGCTGATCGCAACACAATAACACCTCCCAAAGAAGAAGAAAAAAGGACCAAACAGGTAGCTTCTCAATTACTTTGGAGCCTTTTAAGAAAAGAAGGCGCATTAGTTATTCTCAACCTAAACTTCTATCACAAAGTCATGACTTAATGGTAGAAAAAACTATTCTTGCTTCTCTATATAAACTGTCGCTCTATGAGACAATGGTTGTGGTATGTTCTTTAAGGATTATATGTGATTTAATTTGGTTCTTCTCTATTACGATGTCTAACTGTTATATTTTTTTGCGTATGTTTGAAAATAAGGTTGGTGAGAGTCTTCAGCTCGTCAGCAAACGAGTTGCAGAGTTTGCTAAGGGAGACGGTTCACTCATAGAAAAATGGCAGGCCACCGAAGCGAAGTGCACCTCTCTGAATCTCTCTCTTGAAGCTATTGAAGAACGTGTCTTGGCTGCTGAGAGGGAAGCCAACAAACTGCGTTCTGAGTTGGAGGAGATGCGGACAAATAGTCCTGCTTCACCTGGGTACCCTGAGGTTCTTATTTATCAGCTTGTGAAGATGAAGTCTTTTTACAATTTGTTTGAAGAAATTTCTATCTCCGCTCGCAATGTTAGGTGCAAGGCTCTGGTCAAACTGTGAGGACTGAACTCTACTGTGAAGGCTCAAAAACTTCCTTAGCTGGCTAAGTCTAAGAAAGTGTTGGAGCAACAGAAGGCTATACTTAACAAAGGATTCATTAGTAGCATTTCTGATGGTTGTCATCCTTATACCTTGTTGTCCCACCTCACTAGTCTTCTTTCCTTGTCTTCTGTTGCTGAGCTGAAGAGCTGTGAAGTTTATTATTTCGAAGGCCTTCCTTCAGTTCTCGAGTTCCTAGGTTTCTTCCCAATTCTGATACCAATGCCAACACTGAGACCAATGTAAACATTGAGGTCTCCACCCAGGATGTGAATAAGGTAGACTCTACTATCATTGTCCAGCATTCATCTGTCTCCCCCTCTAATGTTAGTGGATCTTAGTACTGTGGATTTTTAAAAAAATTATTTGCAATTCATAAAAATATTCTGATGTATGTTTGTACTCTTTGTATTATTTTGGGTATTAATTTGGGATCACCTTTATAATTTTCCAAGTTCTCATCGTATTTATTTGTATGCAGGGTTTTGCTATTTTTGTTGATCATAAGTTTTTGAAATTTTTTGACTGTTTGGGATCTAATGTTCATTTTTATGATCATCCTAGGTTTTCATCTTCTCATTTATGTTGTTCCATTAAGCTAGGCGAAGCTACTCAGTCTCCATCCGTGGAATATCTTGAGATTATTTCAGCTGATCGCTTTTTCTAATCTTCAATCCATTCCATTATGTCTTGGTTGGAAACTTCCTTCTTCCTTAGCATCTTCAACTCCTTATACGACATGCCCTTGTATAAAGTTTGTACTTGAAGGCTGCTATAACATTGAATCTTTGGACAAGGATATGGTTCGTAGTTTAGTTGATCTTGAATCTATCGGCGCATACATATGTTCGCTCAATCTTCCTAGTCGTGTCCAAAAATTGGAGGTATCGCTGGGTATTCGCTTGAAGTATTACTCAGAATCAATTACCTTCAAGTTGGATGGAAGAAAAATTTAAAGGATACTCGAGATGCTATCCGTGAGTTGAAAGAATTTTGTGCTGAACAAAACAACCTTATTCAGTACCAATAGTTGAGTATGGTTATAATCATTGGTCAGCAAGATGAGGCTAAGAATTTTGCTGCAATCAAGGCTCGGGAAGCTCATTAGTGTTCTCGCATCATCAATTTATTAGATTGATTGAATAAAAAGCAAAATGAGTGTGATCGCCTTTATTCTTCTTCTTCAGCTAGGTGGAAAAATAGATTTGATAAACAATTCACTATCAACACTCAGAGTGAGAATGATTAGCTTCGTATTGAATGTAATCTTCTTGAGTCATGTGTGCACCAGCTTGAACAAGCTTATGTTGATTACAAAGATAAGCTTCATGCCCTTCTTCATCATCTCGTAGCTCTACTGGATGCGGAGACCTTACTATGCATATCGGCAAGTAGAGGATAAATTTACCTGAGTCTTTTAGGTCTCCTATTCTCCGACTAGAGGAGGAAGTTAAAAATTTGATAGAAATGAATAAGAGTTATCAAGCAATTGTTGATGTTATGAGTATACAGCTTTACCGCGAGGAATTTGGCCCTATAACTGATTTTAAGGCATACTATGCTAGGTATCTTGGTCATATGGAAATACGGGGTTTTACGCGGCATCCTGCCTACTTGTGCATGAAATGGCGGTATGACAATAACTTAGATGATGAGTGCAAAGCTGAGCCATATCGCCATCTGGTTGAGCAATCTCATCGCTGGGCTGAGTCATTTCATCGATGTGGTGGTTCTTCATCTTCTGGATTATCTTGCGCATGAGGCGCATATAGCTTTTTTCTTCCATTTTATGTACTAGTTTGTTTCTGGAATGTTTCAAGCAGTATTTCTATGTTAAAGTGTTAACTATCAACATTAAAGTTTTATGCCTTTTGCATTTAACCGTGTTCGTTTGTCTATTTATCCAAGAGGTCTATTGCTTTCTTGATTAAGTTTTTTAACCTTCACCATGCGAAGTTGTATAGTTTATTGCTTGCTTCCATCACTGATACTGCTGCCATATGTGCCTTTTTTTGCAAGATCTGTAGCTTGCAAAATTAAGAGTTTGTATCGGGCAAACTTCCAAGATCTATTGCTGGCTTTTGTCACTATTTTTGTAGGAATATATGCCTTTTTGCAAGATCTATGGCTTTCTTAGTTAAGTTTAGGAAGTTCCAAGATCTATAGCTTGTGAACTCGAGAGCTTGTATTGTGCGAGCTGCAAGATCTATTGCTTACTTACGTCATTGTTTTTGTAGGCATGTCTGCCTTTGTGCAAGATCTATGGCTTGCAAAATTGAAAAGTTAATGTAAGTAAAGGACATGGAAAGTAATTTTCCTCAAAAGATGCTTTTCGATTATAATATGCGGTTGCGATAATTTTACTTTTGAAGCTAAACAAAGATACGAACATCACCAATGATCATCTCATGGCTCCTATACAATCTGAATTTTTCCTATCCTCCACCTTGGATCTAGACATAAAACTTTCTTAAGTTAATCACATGCTAAGTATTGGGGATGCTGTTGCCATCCAATCTTTCTAAATCATAGCATTTGGATCGATGCACTTTCATTATCTTGTACAAGCCTTCCTATTATGGGATTATATTTCCTTATTCCTCTGCCAGACTTGCTTCGTTCTTCCATAGCACAAGATCACCAATTCGGAATTGCGTCTCTTTGACTTTCTGATTTTATGCTCTGGTCATCTTCTCTTTGTACTTTGTCCTCGTGATCGTTGCCCGTTGACTTTTCCCTTCGAGTCCATCTAGATGCAACCTCATAATTTTGGGATTATTTCCCTCCTTGTATTCTTCTACTCGAAGGCTTGGGTTCTCGATATCCACTAGCATTACCGCCTCATGACCATAGATTAGACTGTATGGTGTTTCTCATGTTGGTTGTTGAACTGTTGTTCTGTACAACCATAGGGTATTGGGTATCTCTTCCACCCAACCAGTTCGTTTCCCTTTCAATATTTTTTTGATACCCAGAACTATTGTCTCATTGGTTACTTCCACCCATCCATTTTCTTGAGGGTGAGCTACATATGTGAACTTTTGTTTAATTCCAAACTTCAAGCACCATTCAGTAAAGGTTCCACTTGTGAATCACTTGTCATTATCTGTGACGATAGTTTGTGGCACCTCAAAGTGACAAACTATATTCTGCCAGACAAACTTTACAAACAATATTCTGCTAGACGAACTTTTTTGCTACTTCTGTTGTGACTCTTCCCAATGACTTTGCTTATACCCATTTGGTGAAGTAGTCAATTGCCACAGTTAAAATTTTTGCATTGCTACCACCCTTTAGAAAAGGTCCGACTAGATCGATTCCTCATTTATCGAATGACCAATCTCCACATATTCTAAAGAAACGTGTGTTTTATGCAATATTGGGGAATTGATCTAGCAAATGTTGCACCTTATCACGAAGCTGTACGCATCGTTGAACATACTTGGCCAATAGTAACCTGGTCGAATTATCTTCTTCGCAATTGTTCTTGACCCTTGATGCGTTCCATACAATCCTTCATGCACTTCTTTTAAGATTTCCCCTTCTTGCGATGGTCCTATACACTTTTTCCATGGAGTCAAGAAACCATTTTTTATAAGATTCCTTCTTCATAGGCATAGTTGTGAGATAGCAATTCCAATTTTCTTGCTTGTATCTTGTTTGCTAGAAAGTTTCCCCTTGCAAAGTAATCTATCACTGGTGTCATCCAGTTTACTTCTTCATTCTGTACCGTTGACACAGCTGTTATCACCGTACTACTGACTGGGATGACCTCCACTTTCACATCCTTATGGCAGACCAATGAATCAAATCCAGTTGTCTCTAGCTTGCTCAAGGTGTATGCCTTTGTGTTTTCAACCCTTGGTACATGATGACATCGAAGTATCGAAGCTAGGAAATGAGCTGGCGAACTCTTCCAAAATACTTTATCAACCACTTTTCTCGCACTTCATAATCTCCCCACATTTGTTGGACCACTATCTGATAATCACTGAAAGCCCTATTGCTTTTGACCTTCATTATGATTGTATGATCTAAGCCACATATTAAAGCCTCATATTTAGCCTCATTATTGGTGAATGGAAAGTCAAATTGAAGTGAATATCTGTGCTATCCTTCTTCTAGATCGACTAGTTGTAGTCTTGCACCACAACCATCTTTGCTAGATGCTCCATCATTGAACAAATTCCACACAGTGTTAAGACACTTGGATTTTCTTTTGTCAATCCAAATATTTTGTTGCGTATTCGCCTCTTGTGCATCTGCAGTTGTCATCTCTATAATGAAATCTGCTAAGGCAAGCTTTAATCGCAGTACGCGGTTGAAACTGGATCTCATATTGTCCCAATTCAAGAGCATGCTTGGTCATTCTACCAAATGGTTCAGGCTTACTTAAGATATTCTTAATTGGATGATCAGTATTAACAACGATCCCATGAACATGAAAATAGGTTCGCAGTCTTCTTGCTAAATACCCCAAAGCTAACGTTAACCTTTCAACTGGCAAGTACTCCATCTCTGAAGTTTGTAGTATTCTACTAATATAGTACACTGGTACTTATTTTTGGCCTTCTTTATGTACCAAACCTAAGCTTATTACGTTCGTTGAAACCGCCAGGTACATATATAGGGTTTCTCCGGGGATTGGTGACTTTAGTGTTGGTAATGCCTGAAGCTGCTCTTTCAATGACTCGTATGCTTTCTGACTTTCATTACTCCAGCTAAACCTTTTGGCCTTCTTCAATACTTCAAAGAGTGGGAAGTGTTTCTTAGGTGCATTTGAAACAAACCTACTAAGCAATGCCAACGATCCCATTAATATTTGTACTTCTTTAATTGTTCGTGGCAGATGAAGGTTAACTATCACTTGTATTTTTCCTAGGTTAGCTTCAATCCCCTTGGAGGACACCTTGTATCCTAAGAATTTTCCTGCGCCTACTCCAATTATACATTTCTTGGGATTAACCTTCAAGCCAATCGCACTAAGCATATCAAAGGTTTCCTTCAAATCTTGCGCGAGGTTGCATACCCTTTTGCTTTTGATCACCATGTCATTAACATATGCTTCCACATTTCATCCTATTTCATTACAAAATGCATTATTGACTACTCTTTAATATGTTGCTTCTGCATTTTTTATGCCAAATGGCATCTTCACATGGAAAAATATTCCGAAGCTTATACGCATCATATTTTTTCTGCATCATCTGGGTTCATCAATATTTGGTGATATCTCTTATACGCATCTAAGAAGGTTAGGACTTCGTATCCTAAAATTTCTTTGACTAGATGATCAATTTTAGGCAAAGGATAATAGTCCTTTAAGCATGTCTTACTTAGATCAGTGAAGTCTATGCACATTCTCCAACTCGCGTCTACTTTCTTTACCATTTCTGCATTTTCTAACCATTTCAGATAGTTTGCCTCCTTCAAAATTCCAGCCCGGAGTAATGATGTTACTTCCTCTTCGATACCCTTCTGTCTGTCACTAGCAAATCTTTGTTGTTTTTGCTTGATTGGTTTGACCGAGTCACTGATATTTAGAGAATGGGTAGGGATTCTGGGTTAACTCCTCCCATGTTCTGTACAATACATGCGAATGTATCTTTGTGACTTCGCAGAATTTGTATAACCTTTTCTTTCTCAAGGTTTAGAAGATGTTTTCCAATTATTACACACTTAGAGGTGTCTTCATTATCCAAAACGACCACTTCAGTCTCTTCTCCCAAATCTGTTAGAGGATCCGATTGCTTGAGCAAGGTATTCACTAGAGATAGTGCTAACCTTTTTTTTGCTCCATATTCTTTCATGTTTTCATCGCAATAACCATACATTTCCTGGCTGTTTGTTGATTTCCTTTTATCGTTGTGATTCCTGCCAGAGTCGGGAACTTCATTACTAAGTGGTACGGGGACCATATTGCCTTTGTTGTATTCATCCAAGGCCTGCCGATGATGGCATTAAATGGAATTGGTGCATCAATAACTGTGAAATCACACATGATTGTACATTTTCACCAATTGTAACAGGTAGTTATATGTTGCCCAAAGATGTCTCCCCCCGTCCCTTAAATCCTACGAAAGACGATGTGGACTTTTTAAAGTTAATTCGCTTAAACCCAAGCATATCGAAGCAATGAACAAATAAAATTTCAACTGTGCTCCCATCATCCACAAAATCTCTATGAACCGTTGCATTTCCAATCTTAGGGATAATGACCATTAGGTCATTGTGAGGTGAAGCATTAGGAACTGCATCATCTTCGCTAAATCTGATTGTCTCGTCCAAGAAAAATCTCTTGTCAGCAGGCTCTTGTGGTGGTGAATACCTAGACCTGGCTTTCTGGGCACTATTCGATAGAGACTCAGTTGATCCATGTATTGATAGGATTACTCTTTCTGGAGCCTCACTCGCGATGTCTTTTTTGTAATCCACCACTGCTGTCATCTTCTAGGTCTTTCTCTGTGTGTTGGCTGGGGTTTGGTTCTTAGCTATACAACTCCCTTCTTTGTTGGCTTTGTTGTATCGGTTTTCTCCATCTTTTATCTTGTACTGGCTCAGATAACCATTCCTCAAATTATCTTCTACCCGCGTTCTCAAATCTCTGCAATATTTGATGTCATGGTCTTTGTGGAAGGCACAATAGTATTCTCTGAATCTCTTTTTTGAAGGTGCTATCAATGGTGAAGGTTCACGAAATAACCCTCTGTTCGCGTGCTAGATTTCTTTTCGCAATTTTTCCAGAGGTGTCTCTTGTAACGGTGTAACCCGTATTCCTGATTCTCTTAACTTTAAAGGGGTATTTCCCTTCCCTTTCTTTACAATTTTTTGTCCATCCTCCCTTATTATTTTCTTGCCTCACTCCCGCTCTATCTTGCAGTTATTTTCTTATTCAGTTTGAACATATTGTTTGATCATTTTTTGCAATTCCCTTGCGTTTTCGGTAAATGCACCCAATAAAAATTGGAACGACAGATCTCGTACCTGCAAACTTTTACTGTCAAACCTATTATGATATTCCACGAGACGTTCAGCACTTCGTTGGGCTATGTTGTTTAGGTTCGCTATCGTTTTGGTGAACTTCTTCTTCTAGTTGAAGAACCTCAAAAACAAATCTGGCAACCGTGCCCAAGATTTAATGCTTCCACTTGGTAAGTCTTCGTACCATGCAATTGTTGTTCCCGATAAGAATAAAGGGAAATCTTTGCACACCAACTTGATGTCCGCATTGAAAAATTTCATGCCATTGCAATAGGAATGGAGAAATACTTTTGAGTCTGTGGTCCCATCATAGATTTTAACATGCAAAGGCAGCTTGAAGTCCTTTGGCATCTTGCAATCTGAAGATACGGTGTCAACAGTGATTTATCTGCATCATCATCTGCCAAAATATCCCCTAACTTATCCTCGTACTTAAGGCTCTCATGCCCTTGACTTGTTTTTTTATACATATTTTCGGGGATTTTGGCTTGAGATGTTGTAGGTGATTTGATGAATGCTAGGTAAATGTGGTGATGTCAAATTCTTCATCATGTTTATTTGTGTAGCAAATGAGAGAGTTTAATGAGAGTTGAACGGTCTTTGCTAATCTCGTGTAAATGCATGAATTGGTTCAATGCTTAGCACAGTGTAGTGTTTATAAATGTTACCAAGCTTGTTTGTTCTTTGAGCTTAATTCCATTAATGAGATACCTTTAGGCGTTGAACGACTAAAGGGGTCATTAGTTAGGTTTAGCTAGAGATGTTGAATTCACTGTAGTAAACTGCTATCAAAGAGAAATGGAAGATTTATCTTCACAACAAGTAGTAAAGGTGTTGAATAGGTTATATGTCAATGATGGATAGAAAGTTTGGAAGTATAAGTCACTTGCCCCCAAGACTCAGTAATTCGTACTTAATCTCATTTTAGTTATTGTATACTTTGTTAGTGTAATTTGTCTTTAAATTGTTAACTTAGAAAAACCAAACCAAAACTCCCCCTCTTTATGTATTTATATATATATGTATATTTGTGTATCTAGCGTAGTATTTACCATTTTATGAGCAAACACTTGAAAATATCTCATGTCTCTGTGGACAATCCCGACTTGCCACTAGCTACATAATTGTAGTTAGTAAGCAAAAGGGCTTAAAAATTACATCTTTGAGAGGTACGACGATGACCTCCCAAATTTTGGCGCCGTTGCCGGGGAAGAGGCGTATATTTTTAGTGTTTGGGTATATTGTGTGTGAGTATATGCTAATAGTTTTTATTTTCCTATTCTCTTTGGCTATTTTTGTTCGGAGTAGGTATTTCTTGAGTTCTTCATAAATTTTTATCGAGAATCCTTGCATTATCACTTCGACGTTTTTGGAAAAAAATAAATATGGATCATCTCAACTTGAGGGAACTCATGATGGGAAGAGAGGCTCAACGAGCAATATTTTGTACGATTTGTCATTCCGACCATCCTACCAAATATTGCTATACGTTGAGAGATAGGCACTATAAGGAAGAAAATACCGTTGGTTTCCAAAACCAAGTGTATTATGAAGAGTGCTATCCAGAGAATGAAGTTGATAATTTTCAAGGGCAGGAGGCTCAAGAATGGTATCCGTCCACAATTCTGACAATCCTAAGTGGAGTGTTAATATGGATTTGTGGCATGAGAATGAGCAAGAAAACCAATATTACGAGTAATATAGTTATCTCCCACCACCTTCCACCATACCCCAAAACCAAGCCCAACAAGACGGTTTAAGTTTGACTAACGTAGAGATTAGGGCTACATTAGCAAACTTAACCCAGTTATCCGAGATTTATAAGAAAGTTGAAACCCAACATTCCTCAAGAATTGAGGCTTTGG
>JAULKJ010330951.1:0-10063 GCA_032355405.1 Rubia balearica | reverse complement strand
CATCAATATCTCGTCCATATCTTTTTCCATAACCGAATATTCAAATTCCATAAATCTAATCCAATCTCATAAATATATAGGAATTGATATATTTTTCAATCAAAATATTATGAACGAAAATACTTTTTTTTCTCAGATTATAACTCCACCTTCCTTATATCACTAACATTCCTTCTTTGATGTTTCAATACAATCATTCCATATTTGCATAAATTCCATAAATTACCAATTTGATAAATCTGGACTTTACAATACCTCACTGCAGAATTCTCCGTTTCCATTTTCAGAGCTGCAGGTGGATAGAATGTATTTGTAGTTGAGCATAATTATATCTGTAAAAAACAGTGTGTGAGTGTCCAGAACCAAATACTTAATTGAGGTCCCTGAATCAAAAATATTTAATTAATGGTACTCCCTCCGTGCCAATTCAAACTACACACTTTGACTTTAAACAGTTGACTAAAAAATATTTAATCCTTAATATCTTTTATTAATGATAATTAAAATTTGTAAAAAGTTGATATTATGAAAATATATGTTATAACGAATCTAACAAAGTATCATTCAATAATATTTATACTTATACACCTATTCAATTTTGGAATCAATGTTAATAAATTTTGACTAAATGAATAGTTAAATTGCAGGTTGAATTGAGAAGAGTGACCGTGTGTTTTAAGTGACACTTGAACACATTATTTCAAATTCAACATTATGTCTACAGTAACACAGATTCACAATAATGGGTCATGTGTAGTAGAAAGGAAAAAACATCCAATGAAACACAAACAATACATATCCATCTCTACCGACCTCAGTTTTACACCCATGAAATTTTAATAGCTCCTTGTTGCCATTGAAATACAAAGCAACTTTATCAGTTAGTCTTCCCACGGTTCGTCACTTTGCCGCTTCGCATTTATGTTCAATCTGCCTTGGTATGTACTCGTCGGCGCGCTGCGTTGCCCTCACTAGAGTGGTGGAGTCTCCAGAAGGAGCTGATGTGGCCAACGTGAGTAAAGTCGCATGCCTGAAAATTTCACGGTTGTCGTGCTCAAACGGAGGCCGGCGGAGAACTGGAACAAAAAACTCGAAAAGGAAGAAGAAAAAAAGGGAAAAAGAAAGGATTGATAGGAAGAAAGATACTCCCCTGTTCAACTAAGTATAACTAAGTATGACACTTTTCTTTTTGGTACAAAATTTTAGCAGATTCTAATTGTATGGTGCAAATTGAATGAAAACTTCAAAAAGTAAAATGAATGGTTCATATAACCTTAAAGTATACCATAATTGGAATGTGCCAAAATAAAATGAACATCCCAAAATGGTAAGTGTGTCAATGAAAGATGAACGGAGAGAGTATATGAAAGGAAAAGACACAAAGAGAAAAGAAAACAGGACGGTGTCATTTAAGGGATGATCACATGGTCCATCAATATTGGAGTCTCAGAGGATCCGATTGTATTGTAAGTCGAGTAAGTGTTGACAATTTATTAGTTAGTTATTAGTTAAAGTACTTTTTACCACAGTTTTTCTGATAAAAACTGAGGTAAAACCTTTATAACTGACAGTGCGTTTGACATCACACATAAAAAAACTGAAGTAAAAAGTTAATGATCGTAGCTCTTGCAACGTCGCACCAGCTGCCCGTAAGACCAAAACCACGTGAGAAAGTGGTGCGAAGCCATTTCAATTTTTTTTAAAAAATACTAAAATCTAAATCGACATCGACTCCGCTTATGGTTTTTCAGAACTGATTCCGACCAGTTACATATTTTCGGCCACAGTTCATAGGCCAATTCACAGAATAAAAAATTACAAGCCCAGATTTGGCTTAATTGAACAAAAATTGTACAATTCACCGTATAAACAAATTATTCCAGTTCCATACATACAAAAATTAATCACGGTTACATATATACAAAAAATAAACCCTAGCACCTACAGTGTAAAATTATCCAATTTCGTTCCTTAGGTTGGTATAGTAAGGGGTCGGAGCGGAGATCGGCATCGCTAGTCGGAGCTTAGTTCAGATCAGAGGTAACAACAAGGAGTTCAGCGTTGGAGGTCGGAGTGGTGGTCATATCGCTATAGCGGTGGTGTTGCTGGAGTCGGGCATCGCTCAACCGGTGGTGTTAGAATTCGGAGCAGAAATGAGGAACAGATGGAATGGAGTAGCATCACTGGAGCGGTGGCTTGGGACGCCGGTGTGGCTTGCCTTAGTTTAGCGTTGGCATGGAAACATGGTGGAGACTCTGTGGAAACGTGGTGGAGCGGCCTTCGAGGCAGATCGTCGAAGGTAGAGCATCGGAGACGGACGCGGTGAAGGTCTGTGGAATTCTGTCACGATTTTAAGAAAAATGGAGGATGGAGGCGGAGGGGGGTGTCTGAAGAAGAAGGAAGGTAGGTTAGGGTTTGGTTATTTTATAATTCTAGGGTTTGGGTTAGGTTTTTGGGCTATGTTAGTAGGTTTAGGCCTTTTCTTTCTGTTAAGAGTTTTTGGGATGAATTTAGGGTTATAAATGGAAGGAAATAAATGTAAGGTAATATTGTGAAAATAACTAAATTATCATTTTGATTTTTAATTATAATTTTCTAATTTATATAGAATAATAATAATTTTCATTAAATAAAATTACAAACATATTGATATCATAATATTATTCTATATCTACTATGTGATAATATTTAGTTAAAGTCAAGTTTTTTTTATTAGTGTTTATATATAAAAAATTCAAACACAAGTTTGACCTTTGATTACTTAAAATCGAACATATTTTATTAATGTAAAATAGAAAGTGATGTTTGGATTGAGGGTTCGCTAGTAATATTTAAACCTTATGATTACTATTACATATAGAAAAAGCAGTTCGGATCCTCTTTGACTCCCAAACAGTTGTGACCATGTGACCATCCCGAAACGACGTCCTTTCTTTTTTGTGTGTATCTTTTCCTTTTTAACTTTTTGGTTCCATTTCATTACTACTTCTCTTGCACACTCCACTTGGCCAGTAGTCGTTGAATTATCCTTTCTTTCTTTTTTTTTCTCTGTTTTTCTCTGTTTTTTCTCGCCATTCATTCAAGCCGGTGGTCAAGCACAAAAATTATGATCAAAGGCATGCCTCCATATTGTGTCGATAGCAAACATCATCCTCATTGCAGAGTTCTCCGTTTTCATTTTCAAACCGACAAGTGGACATAAAGTATTTATAGTTGAGTATAATTAATATCTTTAAAAAAAAGAAGAGTGTGAGTTTCGAAAACCACATACTTAATTGAGGTTCCTGAATAAATTTCAAATTTTGGTTTACAGTCTCAAATGGTATCTATTTCGAAGTGAAGAAACTTCAGTTTTGAGATCATAGATTTCTGATTTCAATTCCTGAATAGTCATAGGACTGTTTTGATTTTTATTTTCCTGTAATTCTCTTATAACTTCTCTGAAGTTATAAGGAGGATCAATCCTTCTTTTTATTTTTGAAGGAATTCTATCGGATTTTCCCTTCTCATGTGCTTTAAATAAAGTTTCAAGAAATTTAGCCTTTTGAGCTTTATCCTAGATATTATCCAGAAATTCATTAACATCTTCACCATTTATAACCTTAATATTGAAGTTAGAGAATTGTGTTTGGAGTTTATAAAAATCATCATTTGTTTCCTCTTTGCTATTAACAACCTGCCAATTATCTTTTGAAGAGCAAGCACAAAGATTTTCTTCTTCTATGATGGAAGAATAAATATCCTCATAATCAGAGGAGCTTATAAGTTTCTCAGAATTATCAGATGAGGCAATCATTCCTAATAACTCATTTTTAATATTTTCATCATATTTAAGGATCTAATATTTTACCTTTTCTTATTACACCTATTTGCATAGTAACCTTTCTCTCCACAAGCATAAAAAGTGGGTGACCTTTTTCGTCTTTTAGGGACATAACCTTTTCTTTCATTTTTTGGCCCTTTTAGCAGCATGCTTCTTATAATAATTTGATTTATATTTGTTATAATACTCCTTTTTATGGGGATTTTCTACATATCTCATCTTTTTTATCATTGGTTGAGAAGATGGTTGATCAAAAGAAAAATTGTTGGTAGAATTCACCTAAATGGATTTTTTCTTATAACCTATGCTTTTTCAATTGTTTTTGTAATTTTAAATCA
Organism: Rubia balearica; assembly: GCA_032355405.1. NCBI lineage: Eukaryota > Viridiplantae > Streptophyta > Magnoliopsida > Gentianales > Rubiaceae > Rubia > Rubia balearica. The sequence continues at coordinate 5,902 of JAULKJ010330951.1, read as the reverse complement.
TTATAGAGGGATAATCCCTCTTCCATACATTTCCCTATCAATTGACCATAGGAATATAAGTTCCATTCAATCTGGGACTTTCCAGAATCTATTTTTAGACTTCTCTTAATTTTTTCAGCAAAAAGAGAGGGAAGTCCATCGAGAAATCTGGCTTTCCAGAAACTACTATTTGCTCCCGGGAGGTTTAGAACTTTGCTGAGAAAGACATCCTCATACCATCTAAAATATGTAAGGGTAGAACATCTGTGGATTTGTAATAATGTTCGAATATTATCATAATTGGTAGCATAACTACCAATAAAATGCTCTAATACTGCCAAAACTAAAGTATAAACAACATTAGGGTTTACTTCATTTCCCTCTTGCTTTACAACATTGAGGATATAAGCCTTCAGGTCTCGGTAAGATAGTTATCCCACCATGCCTTTAACTGACCTGTAAAACCAACAATGATCATTTGGACAACATGTCCATCACTTTGGTTATTGCCTTTAGCTGCAGCAACATACATGAACATTTTATGACAAGTTCTAAATATTTGACTATTAGAACCTCTATCAATGTTCCATTCAACAATTTCAGTGCCCGAATAGGCAGTAGGATCATTTCTATAAGCCTGTTCTTCGACCAATACATCCATCGGAGTTGGTCTAGGGTAGTAATAGCTTTCTGAACTTATTCTAGGTTTCCAGTTACTTTTCATAGCAGTAACTTGTTCTTTTCATGTATATATAGCTTTAATGGTATAACTGCTAGGTTTATCAATACTATGATTTTGGGTGGTAATTTTTAATTCTTTAAATTGAGAGAGAACTTTTCCAAGACCTTCTAATGATGAATCATTTTTCTTTTTCAGGTTAATATCATCCATAGAAGGAGGTGGATGAATATTATTTGGAATTTTCAAAGATCTTTCTTGTTGTGGTATGTAAGACTCTTCAGTTTTTTATGTCTCTATAAGAGATTTCAGTCTATCAATTTTTTCATATAATAGACTTATTTGTTCACCTCTAATTTTTAGTGTATATTAGTATGATTATTTTGTTTGAATAGACTATTGATGTGATCAATTTTCAGGCCATTTGTAAGAGTTTGATGCAAAATCTTCATAAATGGCTGGCTATGTAAATCATTATTGGTATTGTCTTCTTTTTTTTAAAAGCAAATGGCTCATCCGGAGGATATAAACTCCGAAGAATTTTCTTGTAATCTAGATGCCTTTGTCTTTCAATAACATTTATATTAAAAAGGATACAATCCTCTACAAACCATTTAACAAAAATTTTAAACTCTTTTTTTATTTGTAATTCTGAATAAAATTGATCTCTAAGAGAACATGTTTCTTCTTTTGTAAAGAATGAAAAGAACCATTTTCAGAAAGGATTGTATTGATTACTATTAAAATCATTCTTAATGATCTATCTGAGATTAGATCCACGAGAATAATTTAAATTATTAGGTATAATATTATCCCAATCAGTTTTTTTGAATGTTGTCCTAACCATCTTTAAAATAATCAAAATATCCCATTTCACTAGGTGATGGATCTATAGGATCAGTTTTTAATCCCACTGGGTTCTGGTTATTACCAATTTTAATTTTATCAATTTCTTCTTCTCTTAATATCTCGGAAGGAGATGTGACCTTATAAAGATCTTCATTAATATGAGATGTGGATGCTCTAAAAGTAGAACATCTGGAAGTGTCTTCAGGAGGGGAAATATAATAATTAGAAGACATAGATCTACCTATCTTAGGTATTTATTTAGAAAATTGGAGATGGATATTACCATCGGTAGTTTGAACTACTTGAGCAATCTGAGTATCCGTCCTTGTTTGGATAGGAACAGCTTTCTCAATTTTCTAGTTTTCTGGATACTTGATTTCATCCCAACTGATTGGTCATCTAGTAATAATTTAAGGATCTATTAGCCAATTTGGTTTGTATTAGAACCGTTTGTCTTTTTCTTTTATCATTAATAATTTTGCAGTTTGGATTCATAGTATCCAAAACACGAAAATATGTTCAGTAACAAATACACATAACTTCTATTTCAAGCATGCAATTATACCCATGAGCTTTTACATATAATGTTAAAGCATGCAAAATATTGGGATAAGATAAAGATAATGTTAAATTGGGGTTAACATCAAAATAAACTGGACCATATGCCAAACTGGATTGCATAGCACCCATTAGATTGTTTCCAATCTAAGTTTCTAGCATCCCTAAGGACTGCCATAAAACTTTTCGGAAGACCTTCCATAGTTAAAGGTTTAGAAGCAATTTATGAGTAAAGGTTTAAACTTTCCGGAAGACCTTTCATAAGTTAAAGGTTTAAACTTATGTGTAAAAACTTGTAATAAAGTTTTTGACATCTTACAATATCATTATCTATAAAGAGCTGAATAGTTTTTTTCTTTACTATCCATTTGAATAGATTCTTCAATAGTTTTAATTATATGTCTACTTCTAAGATTCTCAAAAATACCATAATTATAAAAAAATTAGTAGAAACTGGTGGAATTTTTCATTTATTCAGCTCATCGAGCTGTTGAAGTTCATATTCTTCCGATCTAGCATTCTTAACATTGTGTTTTTAAAATTATGGTTGAAGATATTCAAACTCATTTGATTTAATAATCTAATAATAAACATACTATCTAGTGATACCCTTTACAACCATGACTCTGATACCATTTGAAGACTTACAAAGGTAGAGGCTCAAGGCTACACATGGATTTATCTTGGAATCATATTAATAAGTAATACTTAGTTTAAACTCACGGATTTATTTCAAATCTATACTATTTTAACCATCATTTGAAGACTTACAAAGGCAGAGGCTCAAGGCTACACATGGATTTTATCTTGGAATCATATTAATAAGTAATACTTATTTTAAAGTCACAGATTTATTTCAAATATATACTATTCTAACCACAGCCAGACCAATGCTAAAACGGCTCGAAACATGCTTGAACACTTTCCCGGCTTTATTAAAGCTACCTTCACCCACTTTGAAGTGGGTCTTCTCTCCTCCAATTCTGAATTATTGGAATGGGATATTCTCTACGTTATTATTGATGGTAACGGAGCCTTCTTCTCACCCATGAAATGAAGTGTGTTCTTCTGTCCTCCACCCACCCTTGATTGACAAAGTGGGGTCTTGTTTTGCCTGAGTTGATTATTCCAGCATCTTTTGTTTTCCTCGGGAAATTTCCTCCTTGGTTTTTGCTTTTAGCAATACTGTTCCTTTCAAGCTATTGAAAAGGTCTTCTGCTTATGGCTCTTCTTCGAGAGGCTAGGATTCACTGGCCAGACATCCATATGGATTATCATCTTGGGCTTCCTTCATTGATGAAGATGTCTCGGAGTATGGGCTGTTGTCCACCTTGTTCTTAACTTTTTTATGAAATCAGGTTTAACCTTATCAAGGTAGGTTGTCATCAAATCTTCCTCCGTAATTTAAGGATTTTTCATTTTCAGAGTTTTTTTCCAAATCAGAAAAGAATGAAGGAGTATTATCCTCTGGTCCGTTATAAACAGATTTTAAGGACAGGATTAAAGAAGTAATTTCTTCTTCTAATGAGGAACCATACTTCCTGACTCCTGGAAACTCTTTGTCTTGTTCGAGGAGCCTAGTCCAAAATCTGACAGGAATTTCCTTTTGAAACAGAGAATGACCTGGGAGTTTTTTCTTGCTCTAGAATCCATTTCCATATCTATGGAATTCCTGTCTGCATGAAGAAAAACAGTTAAGTTGATCCATCAATATAATTAGAAGGATTGTTAGGAGTAACACATGGTGCCACTTGTACCCATTCTTTGTAAAAACCCGTATAAGGGTCTAGTAGGATCTTATAACATTCCATAATGGGAATATCCATCCTGGAAGGTTCTGGCCATTTTGGGTATTTTTGAAAATTTCTGGATTGAATTAATCATCCAGGTGTGAGCAAGTCTTTTGTTTTCATAATAAAGGACATTTGTGAATGCATCGATTTAATTGAAATAATTAAAAGCCATTTTGGTGCATGTCCTACGAATTATGAATTCCTTGGATCTGAATGAGTTGATACCCCACTCATAAGGAGATATTATCTTCTTTCAATAGAACTTTGAGAAATTCTTTTCCACTCCTGGTCTATTTTCCGGGAAGGAAGTGATGTCAACAGTTCCTCTTGTTGTGGGGATATATTCATAATACATCCTGCTTTTCCCTCTCTGAAAGGGTAGCAAAAATATTTTGCATATCTGTTCATCAGGAGCCATGGATCATTCAAATAATTTTTATCTTCATGAGATAAATGAAGTATTACTTCCTTATGAGATCGGACCAAATATTGGTGTCTGTCATCTTCCAAATTTTGGAGTCTTTGGGCATACGAACCCGGTTAATGTTTGTTTGATGAACCTGCCTCATTAAGTACGACTCTTGGAATATTAGGAGTTTGTGGAGTATTACTCCCTTCTCTGCCTTGGCCGGAGCCTCTTTCCTTCCTCTACCCCAATAAGGAGTATGTGTAGTCCATGCAGGACTCATGAGTTTATACCTGCAAATATTCACGGGTTAGAAAATCTGGCAATGAATTTTCTTTTCCCTTAAGTTATTGAATGTCAAAATCAAATGGGGCCAAATGGGCCTGCCATCTTGCAAACATTTGTTTGGAGGCGTCATGTTTAAAATCCTTTTGAAACATAAACTTGGCTGCATTGCAACCTGTTCTTATTAAGAACTTTGTATTGTAAAGATCATCCTAGAATTTCAGGATACACTTAACTATAGCAAGAATTTCTTTAGCTATAGTAGCATAATTCTTCTGACTATTAGTCCATTTTCCAGAATAGTATCTGACTAAGTACTCCTGCTTAGTATGGAGATTTATCTGTTTGAGAATTCCTCTATAACCAATGTCAGAAGCACTGTTTCAACAATTTTCCCCAATTTGGGTTTGCAAGCATAAGACATGGCAAAGATTGAACATTTTTCTCAATTTTTTGAATTGCCTTGGTATGAATTTCAGACTATGGTGTGGTAGATTTTTTCAGTCTGTCATATAAGACAACTGCATCTAAAGATAGATTTTTATAATAAACTGAAATATAATTTAGGCTTCCTAAAAATCTTTGTAATTGAGTTTTATAAGGAATTTTATTGGGAAATTTTGAAACAAATTCCATACTCCTCAAGATGGGAGTAATCTTTCCTTGTTCAATGATATGATTCAAAAATTTAATTTTTGTTTGGAAAATATTCATCTTTGACTTGGATATAACCAAACCACTTGTAATTATCAATTTCTTAAAAATTTCAAGATGCCTTATATGCTCTTGAATGTTTTTTGAGAATATTAAAATGTCATCAATATAGACAATTATAAAATCACTATAAGGATTGAATATGTCATTCATTAAATGTTGGAATTCTGAAGGGGTATTTTTTAATCCAACGGTTTTTATGTTCCATTCATAATGGCCAAATGGTACTGTAAAAGCAGTTTTTTACCTATCAAATTTATTAATCTAAATTTTCCAAAACCCTGGTTTTAAATCAAATTTGAAAAATATATTGGATTGGTATAACCTATCCAATAAATCCTTCTTTTTAGGTATGGGATATCTGATCCATTTTAAAACCTTATTTAATGGTTTATAATTAATCACCAGTCTTGGAGCTCCACGCTTTTGCTCACTGTTGTTTACCGTGAGTAAGCTTTATGTCCTTCCATCATCATCTCGTGGTTTTACTGGTCGTGTGGACCTAACAATGAATATCAGCGTGCAAAGAATTAATTTATCTAAATCTGTTACATCTCATATTCGCTGGGAGGTCGTCGCCGTACCTCTCAAAGATGTAATTTATAAGCCCTATTGCTCACTAAATACAACTAAGTAGAT
>JAULKJ010330943.1:0-10063 GCA_032355405.1 Rubia balearica | reverse complement strand
GGGAAAGGGAAAATCTGAGAGGCTAGAACAGGCAGCACAAACGAGGCGGCGAGAGCTGGTGAAACGCGAGCGAGAAATGAGAGCGGGAGGCTGCAGTGAAACGAGAATCGGGAGGTGGGGGACGAAGAGGAGATCGGGACCGAGAACGAAAAGAGAATGAGACCGAAGGAACGGCGCTGCGGGGGCCGGAGAACGTGACCGAAGGAACGGCGGAAAGAGATCTGGCGAAGATGGCACGTGAAACACGCGCGTGCCACTTCGCCACCGGAAAACACCGGGAGTAGTGGCGGGGCGGGGAAGATAACCGGGAGGATGGGTGGGGCGGACGGCTAGCCACCGGAAAACACCATCACCGCTGCGGCGGTTCTAAAATTTCCAGCGGCGGCGGTTGTGAACCAATTCCGGCAGCACCCTCTTTTTATTTTTTATTTTTAAAAATTTAAGTTTTAAATTTTATTCAAAATACATATTATATGTAATACATACAAATACATGGCGTAATATTATAAAATACTGGGCATGATGTAACAATCCACTTAAATTATTATATGTACTAGCGGAGTACCATCGCGCAACGCGCGATATTATTAATTAAAATATCATTAGTTTTTATGTACATTTTGTCTCTTACATTTAAATTGAAAACAAAATTTATTTAAAATTTTAAAATTTAGTCATCTAGGAAAACTATATGAGTTATGAAGTGAAACAATTAATTTAGTTAGAAATCGTTAAATATTGAATACAATAAAAAACTGATTATTTTTATAATAGTTCCTTCTAAAAAATTTAAAAGTAATTATTTATATGTTAAAATTCATTTTAAAATGTTATCATAATTATGCGTATTCATTGCAGTAAATGAAAGTAAATAGCAAATGACCTTATTAGTTTCACTAATTATAAAAATATCTTCATTTAACAGTTAGTCGGTCTAAAATAAGACTTTGTCATATATAATAAATAAATAATATGTATACATATTTCTATCAAAAGTACATTATTATTGTATAAAAAAATTCAAACATTTATTATTTTAAATTATGCATTTCTTTGAATTTTCTTTAGTGGTATATATATATTTAGTTATAGTATGAGATATTTATGATTTTAAATATATTTTAAGAATTTATATATTTAAAAAGTTATGGGTGATTATATATAGTAAAAATTAAAATCGGTAACATACTATAATATCAGTATGTTATTTTTAGACAATTTGAGTTTAGTTTAATCAAAATGACTTCAATATCTCTGATTGATTGCACCAAGCAAATAATTTTTTATTATATGGTGCTTGAGAAGATTATATAGGGTTATATAATCACTTTTCTATAAAATTTATAGGTTTATATAATCACTTTTCTACAAAATTTATAGTGTTATCCCTTTAATCGTATCTCCATGCACAATCTACATGGTGCGACAGCTGTCACTAAAAAAAAATTATCCAGTTGTAACGCTTTTTTGGAACATCCGTGATATTCAAAGGCGTCGCTAAAATTATGAGTGATACCTTGTGAAGTGCATCTATTCAGCATGTTGCTAAAAATTTGTGACGCTTTGAAGTATCATTATATTTTTTTGTAACGCTTTAAAATATAGTTCAATTTAGAAGTATCACTAAAGTTGTGACATAGATTGATCTAGCAATTCAGTTTATTGACATGTACACATGTCACAAAATATTTTGTAACATCTGAAGGTGGAGCAAATATTGTGATATTTACTTACTTGTCACAAAATATGCGTCACTGAACTTTTATTTTGTGGTGTGTGCTCAATATTTCTCGACGAGTATGGAACTTGTACAGTATATGATGGTTTTGTAATTTATGGGTGTAAAATGGAAATCATAACGGTAAGAAGTGGCAAGGCCCAAAGTTATGGGATCTTCTGGGCCAAAACAACAAAAATCTAAACGTTTTGAAACTTTATTTTCGGGTGGGCTCTCACTTTCTTAAATACTTAATGGAAATTGGAATACTTTCTCTATTTAACTAATTATAACACACTTTTAGTTAATTTTTTCATGGAATATTTGATCATTAATAAGTTTTGATAAATATTATGATGATAGGTAAAATTTTGATATCTAAAAATTACATGTTTCGAAAAATATAACGATATCTCACATGATAATATTAATACTTTTATATTATATGAAATTTATGGAGAAAATTGATTGAAAAGTGTGACAATATTAGTTGAACGGAGAGAATACTTATTTCCCAATGTGTTTGTTAGCTGGCCTAGGCCAGAAAAGTGCATTCTATGTATTATTATGCATTATTGCAATTTATTTGTGATTATTATATAAATATTGTAATGCACAAATAATAACATTGAAATGCACATCAATTATACTACTATATACAATGCCCATGTATCATACATTAGAGATAAAGTGTAATCCATATAGAATTGGGACAACTATTATTATGGGTGTTGTTATTTCACACCTTGTATTTTACTGTATAAACCCTGCATATATACCTTAGAGTTAAGTGCTAAAATGACCATAACTTTAGGTTGAAAGTGCCAATATAACCCTACAATCTCAGAAAGTACCAAAATAACTTTTAACTCCATTGAATTTTAAGTCAATGTTCTGATGACCGGATTTTGTCGAAAAGATTGTTTTGCCCTTGCCCCATAAAAAGAAAAATAATAAAAATACGAAAAGCCATTTTTACCCTCCTTCAAACCTAGATCTGCTCGTTCTTCAACCTCCGAAGTTCATCAATTCAACCATTCAATTTCTAAGAAATTTCCACCATCGAAGAACAAGAACTAGCCTCAAAACGCAGATTGCAATTTGCAATAAACCAAATTAAATCTAATTTTACAATGTATGAATAATTAAACACAATATGTTGGACTTAAAATTATGTTTCCACCGCAATAGCGAAGATGGCGAGCCGTGACTTCAAACCTAGAATCGGCGGAGAAGGAGGGCCGCGACTTCTTTTCCTGGGCAGCGGGAGCAGAATACAACGGTGAAGTTATTTGAGTGGATAAGAGTAGGGATTTCAAAGCTCTGATCACCACCGCCGTCTTTGTTATTGCTGCCCTCATCACTATTATTGGAGGTGGAGATTAAAGGTTGAATAACGAGGGTTTAGGATTTCAAGGTTGAAGAACGAGGGTTTCGGAGGTTGAAGAACGAAAGTGCGGCACTAATTGGGTTAAAAAATTAGGGATGCGAAGGTCTCAATTTTCCGGCGCTTGACTGAGCGGCGTTGGGGTCCAAACGGATGTGGGGATGAGTGGCGGTGGAGGAGTGGGGCTGAGAGAGGTGGGGTGGGTGGCGGAGATGGTGTCGGAGGTGAGGGCTGGCGGAGATAGTGGCTGGCGGAGGTGGTGAATGGTGGTGGCGGAGGTGGTGGGTAGGGTTTGACCAAGATGGAGATGGTGGGTGACGGAGAAGATGGTCGGCTTCTTGTTGTAGTGCACACTGTGCCGACTCCATCGCCAGTTTCTCAAAGGCGGTGTTGATGAAACTGTTCATTATCCCCATCGCCTTGCCGGAAATCCTGATGTCGGGATGAACCTGTTTCAGAACCTATAACAGGTACAACTTGTATGTCTCGATGCTCTTCGCCCTCTCCTTCTTCAAGATCTTTGAATCGTTGTAGCCTTCCTTTGAAGGGACCTTCTTCTCGGCCTCTGGTGCCATTAGGTTTTTGAGTTTTAGAGGGGAAAGAAAATCGAAGAGGATTTTGTGTTTTTGGATCGTCTGGTGCAATTCAGTGTATCTTCAGACCAGAAGAGAGGTGGTCGAGTTTATACCAAGATGAAGGTCGTGTCTTATTGGTGGTGGCGGAGGTGGTGGCTGGTGACGGCGGTGGCAATAACAGGGTATTATAGGGATACAATTTTCAGCTTATAGATCAAGGGTATTTTAGTAATTTCACTATTTCATCATTGCCGAAATTGAGAGGGTCAACGCCAAAAATAAGGACTTTGAGTATATCGGCACATTTTTTAAAAGTTAGGGTTAGATTGACATATACAATAATTAGTTAAGGTCAAATCGGCACTTTATGAGATTGCAGGGATATTAGCTCTTTCAACCTAAAGTCAGGGTTATAAATGTAAATAACCCAAAATATTATAATCCCATCAAATCAATACACAAATATTACTTACAGCTTCTCGAGTTTCAATTTTTCTTTCTTTAGTGATCGATTATATTTTAAATTTGGTGGTGATTTAACTTTCTATTTTCCAAATTAAAAATGATTTCAATTGATCAAAATATGAACACAAAGTCTTGTTTACACCGCTTAAATATTAGACAAAATTATTTTATAATTAATGCAACTAATAAGGTGAGGCGGATCTTCCTAAATTTCTCCTTGCAGTCTGCATTTGTTGTTGTTGCTGAAACAACAATTGATGTACACAGATTATGATTAGACCAAAGCATGTAGTCTCTTTCTTCCATTTTTCTGCAAGAAATGAATTTCTTAACAACTAAGAAATGGCATTCAATATTTTTTTATAGAGCTTTTGGTGTTTGAATCTTTAGTTACCTAGACATGCTGAACATATAATTAGCATAAACTCTTAACTGTATGAGTCTCCAAAAGTAGTGAAAAGTATGGATCTAAATCTTATGAAAGAGGAAGAAAAGCAACGGTAATAACTTAAGTATACAAAACATGAGTAAATATTTGTCTACTGAGATCAACCAAACTCTTCTGCTGCTCCACGCCAAACTGCCAAAAACAAACAAAGAACAGTTGTCAGACACCAAAGGTAAAAAAAGCAAAGACTAGCAACAAATGGATTTACCTCAAAAGGCTTAAAAGGCAAATCTAATACAATACCACAAGGAAAATTCACACAGATGAGACCGGGGGGAGACACAAAAAGTAAAACTTCACGTTAGAAATTTCATCAAGAAAACTTAAACTTGTCATTCAAGAATTAAAAGGAAAAATCCACCAGACGGTTATAACTCAAGAAAAGCAATTATCGGATACATTTTGCATGACGCTGAGAAGAAGTTTTTGTTTGGCTTATTTGTAGGAATGGATTTTACATTGAACCACAATGATGATAGGGGAGTTCAAAATGGATAAGTCTCAAAAACTTGGGAACTATTTCTCGCATGCCTATTCTCATAACAACTATTCAAGCACCGTGAACAAGAATGACACCAATTCCCCACACGCATAACCCAGGATGCACATAATTGGAAGTCTACCGATAGGGATAGCTCAAATGGAGAAGTTTCCTCCGACAGATTGGAAAATATTTTGCAATTTTGGGAATAATGAATCTATGTGCAAGTTCATAAACCACTAGATCCTGTTTCATTTTCTTATAAGTTAAACATACCTTGTTCTTTCATTGATCATTGATATTGCTTCACTCTTCAAATCACTCTTGAACCTACATGAAATTTATCAAATCATTAAATTTACAACCCTACCAAAACACATATAAGAACACAATAGAAACATTCAACTCAATTGTAATATCAAAGAGATTTAATTTACCTTAGAAGCCTTCTTGTTTGGGAAATTTCTAATATCATGGTATGATAACTCCCTACAACCCTTGCATAATCTCTTATTTTTCTGCTGCTGCTCAATCACCTTCTCCTTTTCCCTTTTCAGTCATTTGTCACCACTTCCGCTGCCCTTATTTTTAAAACTTTTGGAGGCTTGACATGAATTTCACTCGGGGCTTTTGATCCAAGGAGAAGCTCTATGTGTTGCGTTTTGGTTGGAGTTTTCTTCACATCCTTTTTTGATTCCTTGTTCAAACTAACAGCTCGAAAACTTTCCACGAGAGAAACAATATCCTCCTAACTATTTTATACCACACTCGCACAACTAAATATTTCTGACCATAACTCATTCAAAATCTTCTTCTTACCCATGGCTGGTGGACATTCTTCCAAAATATTACCTTCCAAGTCAAATATAGGCGTTTCCATTGCCATTTTGGTCCATCTTTTGAGTAAATACCTGTCCATAATTGTTTCAGCATTCTTTTCTTTCCACAACCAAATCATGTGTAAACAAGGTAGTCCCATCCTCTCAAACATCTTACAAGAACACTTTGTTTCCAGACTAGTCTCATTAACGACTACGGCAAATACCCTTCTATGTTTCACTTCATTGAGTTTGCCAATCTCTAGCTCATATTCAACCTTGAGCTCTTCAACATTACAATCAAAACAAGCTATAGACACTTCACTTTGAAACTCATAAAAAATGGTGTTTGTGAGAATCTTTGAGGCCAACTTCTCAATGATCAACGGAGTCTGACATTCCACAAATCTGTTTCTGGAGTCACCATCATTCTGACCTTGTGTATGTCTTTGAGAATCAATCGCTGCCTCATACCTCATATAAAACTCAACTAGAGTCACATGCGGATTATTAAAGCACGTGAAGAAATTATTCTTACTTTCTGGCCTGGAAGTTGTTCCATTATGCCTCCTAAGAACAAATCTCTGAAATATGTAGGAATCTACGTATGTCTGATCTCGAACATGTAGCAAAGCTAATCATGACTTAGCAATCCTTATTCCTATAGCACTGCATGTCATTCTTTTCAAATTCAGTTGGCTCCTTCTCCAAGCTCCACACACAGGCATTTATCTTTGCCAAAAAGTCTGTCTCTTTCAAATTCTCCTGATTCACCTATACAACCATAAATTAAAGTACTTACACAATTTAGTAGTAGCACTTCGAAAACCTTTAAAATGAAGTAGGAGTAATCTTAAATTCAACATATTAGAAAAAGTAATATGACAATAAAAATAAAGGGTAAAAAATTTCAGCTTGTCTTGCATTTTCTTCATAATGTGCCACATGCAAAATCTGTACTCAGTCTTCTCAAAGACATTTTTATTGCAATTTTCATAGTTGTATCTTGATCCGTTATCAAGCAAGTAGGCTCATGACCTCCCATACCCTTTCATTTTTGGTCTCCAAGTAAGCAAAATCTGTGCTTTTTTCAATCATTGATCTGCTCCGGGCCGTCTCCTACCCCCTCTCCCCTCGACTAGGCGTTTCATTGTCACCCTCCTGTTCTGGAAAGAGCTCAGTTGGTTGCAGATCATGTCCCCTTTGCTTTGTCTTATCGTTTTGCCTATCCTTCATTTCTTTCAATCTCCTCATCATCTCCTTTTGAGATACCATGATTGTCTGGAGAGCCTCCGAGTTGTTTGCAATCTCCGCCATTGTGCGAAACTGATGTCTTTCCCCCGCCGGTGTCAATGTTGGGGTGGAATCTTCCTCCTGGTGCGTCACGCCTTCCATGGTCACCTCGTTGAGCAGATTTCCCGCCTGTCGTGCCTCCATTTTGTTCAAGCCGAGTTGATGCTAAAAGTTGATGGTGTGATCCCCACAGACGGTGCCAATGTTGATGCCAGAATTCTCTATCCTCCTAATAATGATCTTCTCTGGTCCTACGTTCACCTAAGCCTACCAGACAGATAGACAGACTGAGGTCAGGCAGGCAGGCGCAAGGTCGTGCCTGCTCCGACACTCCGGTTAGTCATGTATTTCACACATAGCGTGTATGAGTGAATAGTAGTTTGATTATTAAAATCTTACCTCGGTTACGTGATTAACCTCCTTGTTATACGAGTTTGGTGGCTGATGAAATAGCTCCCGTCCCGTCTAACTCACCAAACTTCTTCCCTATCCGTTGATTCTTTCTTTGGCCAACTTTCACACTTGGCCCGTTCCTCATCCGGTCGCCTGGAAAGCCCATACATTATTATTATCATATTACAATTTTTTCTCCATCGCCTCTTTGACACCATTCCAACCATACTCATCATATCTTCTTTCGTCTCTACTTTTCAATTTTTTCTCCATCGTCTCTTTCACACCATTCCAACCTACTTCTTAATGGGGATACTATCACCACTAGAAAATATTGACTTATTTAAACTTCCTAATAATACATTTTAAGAACAATTTACAAAAAGAAAAAGAATTAATTTCAATTAAAAGTAAGTATCAAAACTTTCATTTTCTCTACCCAAAAATATATTATTTTAGTGTAGGAACAGGCTATTAAAGGCGGTTATATCGGAAAATTAAGGCATTTTCAAAGTGACTTTAATGGTTCCGCCTTTAATGAATTAGAAAATAAGGCGGTTCAAGGAACCGCCTTTAATAGGGTCAGAAACAGTTTTTGAGTTCGGAAACTAATTCCGACCTCTAAAAAATTGGCTGCCGAAAACCAATCGGTTTCTCGCAGCAAAACCCAGATCGATTTGAACCCAAAACAATAACTCGAACAAGAACAACAAAACAAGAACAGAATAGTAATCGGTTCCAAAACCAATACATAAGCAAAAAGAGAAACAACGAACCATGGACGAAAGTGAATAGTGATTGACGGATGTCGATGATCTCTAGCGAGCCTTCAAAGAAAACGGTGGATGTCGGTCGTTCCATCAAATAATCCTTCACAACGAACGATCTCCAGCGAGCCTTGGCGGTGTTAATCGATCTCCACCGTCAATCGATCTCTTCATTGTGGCGTTGATCAATCTCTTCAACGATGGTCGATCGATCTCTTCATGGCGAAGCTTCCTGGTGCAGCGGAGGTGTGAGGTCGAAGGAGATGGTGGCGGCGATAGAGGTAGGAGATGGTGGCGGCGGTGAAGTGAGGGTGGCGATATGAGGAGTGAGGGTTGGTTAGTGGGGATGGCGGCGGTGGAGTCATGGTGGCGGAGTGAGGGGCTGGTGGAGGGAAAGAGAATGTCGTGAGTTATTAGGGTTTCTAGGCAGGAAGAGGGATTTGAGCTTTAGAAATTTCTAAGTGTTTCTTTTATATTGGGCCAAAAGTAACCCATTAAAGGCGGTTATTACAATTAGAACATCCTTTAAATTTAATAGCTGACTTAAGATCCATTTCCAAACACGTAAATGCTTCCTCCCTTAAAATTAAAGGTGGTTGTAGTGGCAGAACAGCCTTTAATTGACGTAATTAAATGCAAAACCTCCTTCAATTAAGTTCCAACCACCTTTAAAATTAAAGAAGTGGCTTAAGATCCATTTCCAAATTAGGAAATCATTTCTAATTTCAATGTGCCTTTCATAGAGAATTCTCTACTAGTGTTAGTGCGCTCATGAAATACTGGGTTTGCTGCGATATGGAGAACAACCTGACTATCGCAGTAGAGATAAACTAGATCAAAATGACAAATACCGAGAGAGCAAAGCCATTGAATATCTCAACATGCATTCACCATAGCTCTGTATTCGTCCTCTGTTGATTAACGCAATACGGTGTGTTTAGTATTTGTGTTCCAAGATATCGGTGAAACACCTAGAGTGATGAAGTAGCCTGTGACTGAGTGATGAGTGATATGACAGGTAGCCCAATCAGAGTCACAATATGCAGTCATAGCCAAACTATTATCTCGAGAAAGAAAGAGACTTGACCCAGGCTATGTTTGACATAGTGAAGAACCCGCAAAGCTGTAGTTCAATGCTCTAACTTTGGTTTCTGCATGAATTGAGAAAGAGTGTAAACTACAAAGGTGAGCTTAGGCCGAGTGATAGTAAGATAGAACAATTTCTTTATCAGACAACGGTATTAATCAGGATGAGCATAATTTGGACTACCAGCCTTACCGAGATTATGAGTCAGGTCCATCGGCGAAGCAACCGGCTTGGAAACAAAAAAATGCTTCAGCGAACACCTCCAAAGAATATTTGCAATGGGATAAAAAACAGGAGGGATTTCGCACAACTTCTAGTCTCAAAAATATACTTGAGAATGCCGAGGTCCTTCATGTGAAAGCAGGATAAAAATAATTCTTGAAAGTGAAGATGACAGTAGAACTATCACCTACGATAATCAAGTCGTCGATGTACACTAAGACATGAAGAGTGCGACCAGCTCGACTGAGACTAATTAAAAAATAGTTTGCATAGCTTTGTCTGAAACCATACTGACAAAGAGTATGCAGCAGCTTAAACAACCAATTACGCAGAGCATGTCGAAAACTATAAAGAGACTTGTGAAGTCAACATACCTAGATAGGGAGCACCTTAGAGTATCCCAGTGATGG
>JAULKJ010330932.1:0-10063 GCA_032355405.1 Rubia balearica | reverse complement strand
AATTACCCAATCCAAAGAAGTTTCATGGTGTTAGGCTACACAATGATCCATATATCAACCGCAACCTTATAACTCCAATGCCGGCAAATGAGTAGATAATAACCAAAATTTGTTTTTCTTTTTCTCCCCTTCTCTTATTTTGCCCAAAAGCCCTTTTGGATTTTCATCCTAGCCACACATCATGTTTCTTTTGACTCACATCTCGCCCACATTTAGCCTCTCATTTTACCTAGGCTGCCCTTTTGGGTTTTCAGCCTATCCGGGCCTCCAATGTTACCTAAATTGCCCTCTCGGATTTCAACTTAGCGGGTTTTCTTTTTTATTATATTTTTTTCAAAACTTTCAATCAAAAATAGCTTAATAGATTTCTTCATTTCAAAGTTTCTAAATCATTCGAATGCAACAAAAAAGAGTATCCAAAAATCAATAAAACTATCATAATGTTTGAATTATAACAAAAGAAAAATAGCACAAAGCAAATCCAAAATATCTAGAAAACAAAAATCATCCCAAAATAAAACATCAACCCAAAAGAAAAACAGAAATCCCAAAAGATAATGCAAAAACATAGCTACTCCCTCCCCACACTTAAGTCCTACATTTCCCTCAATGTATCCAAGCTAGGGAAAATCACAATTCATATGAAAGTTCATATCAAAGTAGGGGGGTTACAAAGAATTAATAACTGCTCACAATCCCTGATGTGAGGAATAACCACCATCTCCATAACGCTGCAGATATTGGGCTATCCATGCCTCATTCCTTTGACGCCGCTCTATGGGCTTTCCTGCCCTGAGATCTGGACCTGGTGTGCAATCAGTGCAGGCCTGCATGTCCAAGACTCTGGTAGCCAGATGATCAATTTCTTCATCCATAACAAGTTCTGCGACACGTACATGTTGTGGTCGTAGATCATATTAAGCATCCAGTAAAAGAAATCTACTAGGAGCTACTGAGGTTGGCTGTAACTGCTATGATCCTCCTGCCTCGGATCTGGCTGTTGGTGCTGTGGAGAAGGATGTGGTGACTGGTGCTACATCGGCTCATCCTGTGGTGGATCCATAGTAAAGGGTATAACACCCTCGTCAGAATGAATAGGAAGGTTCCTAAGCTTTCGATCAAATCCACGTCTACACTTTTGATCTGGCTCGATCGCCAAATCAGTCACTGGTGTGTCCGACTTTAGCTTCGCATGCTAGGGCTGTGGAAGTTTTATGAAAGGAACACCTTCAGTCCCATACAACCAATGGAAGGCTCACAGATCATTCGTGGTCTTAATGAATTAAAAGTTAACCGTTCTAGTCAAAGTGATGTGGTAAGACTCTCCTCGACCCAGTCGTTGAAGCCCCGGAGGTGTGACGATGTTCAGATGTTCTGCAAGTATGGTAATCATGCCACAAAATAAATTCATCCTTGTACTTATTTTCTTCCTCCAGGACATCGTGACCCACAAATCTGCCCATCATCCATATCTCTTGCCCTCACTCATCAGCTCCCAAAGAAATTGGATCTCATTATTTGGGACATTGTTCTTATCCCTAAAATTTTCACCTTTCGGGTGATGGTGTGCCAGAAAAAGAAGCTCTCTTCCATGGTGAGAGTGTGCTTATCTGGATCGAGCCTTGCTTAAATGTCTGCTCCATTCCACCCAAAGGCCTCCTCAATATCTAAGAGGCTCATCCTGTATGATCAGTCATTCAAATGAAACCAAATGAACCTATCGCGTGGAACTCCATCCACCTCCGTATATGTCTTAACCGTGGACAAGAAATCTAGTGTGTACCTCTAGTATGTCGGTGAGCCTCGGGATAAGAATCCTATCATACCCCCTTTTTCAAGGAGGCATAGGACTGGCTCCTTGAGCTGAAGGGCCTCCAATGCTGCTTCATGAGAGAAGCAATTCTCTTGGATCTTCCTCGCAAAAAAAGTGTCCCACCTCTCAAAATAGGCGCTAGTGATCTGACGCAATCCCATGAATCTATCTGGGAGAGGTGGTGGTCTAGGCTCAACTGCTAGCGGAGGAGGCAGAAGTATCTGCTCTCTGTCTCTTCTCTGGGGCCATGTCTAATCAAACAGCAAACCACATCAGACGCACATGAATATAGTGAGAAAATTTAAGTACATTAAAATAGCCATACTAGCCTAATCAAATTTAATAAAATCCAAACTAATATAGCCATATATATTCACTATAGCACACGGAGAACGGTAATAAAATTAAAGTAGCAAAATTATTCTAACTATCCCCAAAACAAGAAAAATAAAAACATTGTTCCATCAACGGAGCAAGGCTTCCACAAATCAGTGCATTCACAAAGATTTGCCAATTCAACCACACTAAGATAATATATATATTCACATCCAATAACCAAAATACCTTCCTTCAAAATGACAGGCGTAAAAACAACACCAAAATAGCAAACTTATTCACAACATCCATATTCACAGCTACAATGGAACATAATCTCTTTACAAAATTATCACAACTTCTTCAAAATATACTAACAAAACAAAACCTCTTCACAAAATAGTCACAAATCTAACATCCCACGTCATCAATATGAATTTATCCAATGAACATATACACAAAAATCAAATCACAATAATTCCTACAAATTACTACATTCATCCAATTCATGAATTCAAAGAATATAATCAATTCAAGAGGAAAGAATAAAATAACTGTACCAATTGGAAGCCTAGGATGATGAATTGAATAAGCCCATAAGAATGCCCTAGCCTAACCAACCAGAATCTCGAAATTCCCAATTTCTAGGGTTCTGAATTCAGATGAATTGGTTGGATTTTTGGTGAAATGGTTGTGAATTGGTGATGGTTTTATGGTCAAGGGTGTTTTTGGCCTGGTTTTGGGGAAGAATATGGCTGAAATTTGGTGGAGAAATGGTGGTTGTGTGGTAGCGGCGGTGGAGGGAAGCAGAAAGGGGTGAAACTGAGGTGCTACCCAATTTTCTTTTAATATATGGGTTAAGTGTTACTCGCACATTAGTATATGAATAGTTTACCTGGTGTCATGCTCGCGAAAGAATCCGTCGCGACTCACGACCCAGGATGGATATATCGCGATCGTGAAAATAAGGTCCTAGAAGTTGCAAAATGGCCAGATTTTCCTGATTTTTTTCGCGATCGCGAGGGGTCTTTCTCAACTCACGATAGGCTGTCGTGACTCCCAATGGGCCTTTCATGCTCACGAGAATATTTAAATGGAAATTTTAAAAATCTTCCCCGATTTACATCGCGATCGCGACATGGTTGTCGCTACTCGCGACGCTTTATTCGTTTTCGCAAATTTTTGGATCTGTGGGTTGTAACTTTATGAATTTTGATCTGATTTCCATCACAATCATGAGAGGGTTTTCGTGACTCATGACACCTCAATCATGATCACGAAAATTAAGATCTGGGAGTTTTCCAAAATTCCCTGTTCGTCACGACTCGTGATGTAGCTGTCGTGATCGCGACCCGCGATCGCGACGGGCAGGGTCTCCCACTCAAAACACATTCCAAAAACTGTCAACTTTCCAAGCCTTTCTCCACTTCACATTTCCTTCATACCTTTTGCAAAATATGTCAAAAAACACCAATGAAAAGAACACGACAAAATTATAAAGAAAATAATGACAAAAACTGAGATTGAAACAAAATCAGCGGAAAATCATAAATGACTTTTGGCTAATCAAAACCAAGTTTATTTAATGTCGTCAGTATAACTTACCTCCCTTCTTGGAGTTTACTCACATAGACCAGAAAGATCAGCTTCATTTTCTCTTGTATCCACATCATCCCCTATCAAGACTTTCCGCACATAGCTCAATGCCTCCTCATGTTCTCTCCATATGGGTAGTAGCTTACCTCTTCGGTCCATGGAAATCTCAATTGATTGAGCATTTGGGGGTTTCTCTCCTTCCCCAAGAGATGAAAATTTAAGAATTTTTTGTGGTGGTTTACACTCTTCCACTGAACTCTTCTCACGTGAAGGAGGGAAACCCACCTTTTACAGGTTTTACCTTGGACACACGGAAGGTGTCAGAAGTTGCTTTCCCACTAGATTATTCACCATTGTTGTTTCCCTTCAAATTAGTACAAACAACATTTGCAATGAAAGTATTCTCTATGGAAACATTTGAGGAACTACCATCATTGGGCGCAGAAACATCTTTATTTATATCATTAATAACATCAATAGCTCGGAAAAATGATATCTACTAGGAGGATCAATAAAATTGTGACTGTCAAATTCTATCTTCTGCCCATTAAATTCCATGGTTAATGTTCTATTATACACATCAATTATTGTCCTTGGGTTTTTAAAAATGGTCTTCCTAACAAAATAGGTGTGGCATGACTATTACTCTTCATATCATTGACATAGAAATCAGCATGGAAAGGCAAAGAATCCACTTTCACCAATACATCTTTCACAATACCTTTTGGGTACGTGCTCGAATAATCCGCAAGTTAGATTACAACCCCGGTTTTGTACAAAGTGACTATATCTAAACTTTTATACAAAGAATATGAAATCACATTAATGGGAGAACCTAAATCTATCATGTTCTTGTTCACACATTTCCCTCCTATCTCACAAGGAATCGTAAGCATTCCTGGATCACCGCATTTAGGAGGTAACTCCTCATAAAAAATGGCCGAGGCACATTCAATTTTCCCGCTCTTCTTTTTACTTTGCAATTTCTATTTCCTATTGATGGTGTACAAGTATTTGAGAAATTTAGCATACCTGGGAATATAATTTATAGCATTCAAGAGTGAAATGTTTACCTCACATCTACGAAGACTTAGTAGATATCCTTGTTGCTCTCCTTGGTCCTCCTATCCATTAAGGCCTCTAAGAATGGTGGTTTCGACTCATAGATTGGGATCTCCGCCCCTTTGGATTTCTTGTGAGAAGGTGATCAGGTTTCGGGATTCTATCCCAGTGTAGGCACAAAGGTCTCCATTTCAATTTCTTCCCCCTCATTCATCTTCTCATTGGCCAACTCCTTAGCCTTCGTCTCAACACCTTCTTCCTTTTCAAACACCCACTCCACATCAACCTTGCCTTGGGTTGTTTTCACTTCCTTTCCACTCCTCAATGAGATGGAACTCACATTTTTACAAGGGTTGAGCTCCGATTGAGATGGAAGTTTTTTCGAATCTCTGGCCTCCATTTGATTCAAGATTTGAGACATTTACTTCACTTTAGTCTATAGGTTTTTTATGCTAGAGTCACTTTTCTCTTGGCGCTTCTCGGCCTTGTCTGCACATATGGTCAATTTCCCAATGGCTTGCATAATATCCTCCTTGGACATCCCCGAACTGTCACCTTGATTGTGGGGCTTATCACTAAGCCTTTGGTATTGAGGTTGTGGTTGCCGATATTGGTGTTAATGAGGGCAGTAAGGTTGAACATTTTTGCTACCTTGTGCATTACCATATCAAAGATTTGGGTGAACTGGGTTAGCCGCATTATAAGGTTAGTTTTTGTAGTCTCCGCCTCCTTGGTAGCCTTGATATCCTTGGCACCCTTGATTCTGGTACCCTTGGCCTCCTTGATACCCCATAGCACTTACCTCCTCCACATATTCATCTTGCAAAGTAGGACATGCATCCGTAGGATGTGGAGAAGAGTAAATCTTGCAAGATTTTACATGAGGTTTTACTCCAGATAGTGTTATCAACGCCTTGACCAAGAGGTGAGATTTGATACTTGGTCTGCAAGATTTCCATGTTTGGAAGAAGCACTTTCATTGTTAGGATTTTTCTTTCTCAAATCGGCTCTCGCGTTAAAGTTTATTGACTCTTCGGCTAGCTCTTCGTAAAGATCCGTAGCTAGTTGTTCCCAAGAGAACCATTACAAACTCCCCCTCACTAGCCTTTGATCTTGATCAAGATGACCATTATAGAAATAGTAGACCAAATCCCCATCCGAATAGCCATGGTACGGACAACAAGAAACAAGCTTTTTGAACCTCTCCCAAAAGTCATATAAGGACTCCTCATGCCATTGGATAATGTTGCTTGTAGCCGGGAAGTAATTGGAGAGAAACTTCCTCTTCAACTCAATCCATGAGGTAATGCTCCCGGGTGGAAGATAATTGAGCCAATACCATGTGGCATCTCACAATGAGAAAGGGAATGCCTTCAACATGTATAGCTCCTCATTCACTCCTTTGAGAAGCATCTCATTACAAACCATATAAAAATCAAGGAGGTGTTTGTTAGGATTTTCCCTTTGCCTACCAAGTAAGGATGATAGAAAGTGTATCAATCCGGACATTAACTCAAAATGCCCATTTTCTCTAACTGCCAGATATGTGATGCACTTGGTGCTCTAGATTGGAAGCCATAACCTCCTATAATGGAATTTTCCTTAATGGACTGTTTCTCCCTTGAAGGGGAGGATGTTGAGGTGCTCCTCCTGGAATTTCCTCCTCATGCTCCTCGTGATGATCCATAGAGGTAGAAGACTTCACAGAATGGTTACTATAAGAGTTTTTATTCAAACTTTCCAAAGAAAGCATCCTAGCCCTTTTCAAGTTCAATTCCAACTCGGGGCCACAGTGTAGGGATTCTTGTGAAGAGGCCAGAGTACGAACCATACACCAAGAACTCGAAAAAATACATCTCTAAGCAAAACAAAGATCAAATAAAAACCAAATAAAAGTAAACTAACAAATATTCACAACTAGCACATTTTCCACACATAATATGCTCAAACACTTTAAAAAAATACGCTATGTCTCCGGCAGCGGCGCCAAAATTTGGGAGGTCATCACCGTAACTATCAAAGTTACTATTTTAAGCACTAAAGTGCTCTTAACTACAATTAAGTAGATAATGACAAGTCGGTGTTGTCCACGGAGACCAGAGATTTTTCTAAGCGTTTGCTTATATAAGGTAAATTCCAGCCTTATTTGCTTCGTTGTAATGACTTCCCCCATCTTCCTTCTTGTATTCGATCAGATAGCCATTTATTAAGTTCTCTTCGATCTGCCTTCTCAGATCTCTATAATATTCGATGTCATTGATATGATCTTTGTGGTGCTAGTGGTGATTTTAAAATCCTGAAGATGTGGTGCTAGTGGTGATTTATCTACATCGTCGTCTGCTACTATCTTCTTTAACTCATATTTGTACACAAGATTCTCGTGCCCTTGACTTGGTCTCTTATGTACCCTTGGATATTTTGGCTTGAGCGTTGTCAAAAACTGGTTATGCAGGCTTTTTGTTTGCTTCCAGGAACGCTGTGAACACTCACTTTTCCTTCTCTTGGTTTGTATTAGGAGACTCTGTTTCCTCGTCATCTTCCGTATCTTCCCTGCTGTTTTCCTTTACTCTGCTAGGGACGTAGGCTTGATTTTGGTTGAGATGCATGATATTGTTGCGTCCAACCCGCTTGTTCTTGTGTCTGATGGTCATGGATTTTCTCACTTCTGGTGAACACCATGATTTACTAGAAGGATTCTAAAACAATTTTTTTTGTTCCCCGCAGATGACGCCAAATGATAATGTAATTCGAAAAAGTAAGATGCTTGTCATTCACCGTAATGTATCTCCTTCTGCAAGATAAATCCCGGAAGTAACCCCGGGAAAAATTCTCCAATGTTCAAGTCAATATTTTCCTCAGAGAACTAGAATTTCTCAGTTTAGCCTTACTTACCTGAGCCAGTTTTGCTCTTCCTATATTTATAGCCTCTTGTGGTTGTGGTTCAACATTGTTCGGGTTTGGGATCGTGGGTTGTGTCATGATCACTATCTTTCTGGTTCGTGCCTACGTGTCGCCTTTCTCGGTTTATATTGAATCTACAATCACCTTGTTCCTTCTTTATCGGTTCGCTGTTGACTTGGAATTCTTGGTCGAATAGAGGTTGTTTGTGAATCAAGATTGAGATGGGCTTTAGAAGTCAGCACTAACCCTAACTCATAGCCCGTCCCTAATAACTCAAGGTTGAAACTCAAATCGACTAACTCGGAGTAGAGGACGAAGAATTGAGGGAAAAAAGTCGAATGATAATTTATTGGGTTAATTACATAATAACCCATTGGTTAATGACTTATTGGATAGTATATTTTAACCCATTGGGTTATATGAACTATCTCATGGGTTATCCACGGGTTATCAATTTAATAATCCAACCCATTATAATCCAACCCATTAAGACCCATTAATAAATGAGTTAATTGGATAATGACTCATTGGATAATGGGTTAATTGGGTTTGGATAATGGGTTTATCCTATTAACCCATTTGACGGGCCTACGCCTAGAGGGGATGATTTTAGGGTTTCAATTTAGGAAAATAGTTTTTGGGAAATAGTTTTAGGAAAATAGGTTTAGGAAAATAGTTTTTAGTTTTGAAATTCAAATGAAATTGAAATTTAAAATAATAGGGTTTATGGAATACATGGTTAATGGAGAAATTGTTTTTAATTTAAAATGAAAATTAATTGTGAGAATTAATGCAAAAGCTGAAAATTAAATTTTAATGAAATAGAACAATCTGAAAATATTGTTAGGATGAGAATGAGAAATTAAAATAAACTCAAAATTTAAAATATTTGAAGAAAAAAATCCAAAAAATATTATTATAAAATAAAACTTTAAAATTTACAAATAATCTGAAAATAACTAGTGAATAGAAAAATGTTAAAGTAAAATTCGATGGTAATCCCATTCAATTAGTATTTATTTCCGTAATTGACTAACTTAAATAATTAGAATATTGAAAGTTTTTCTAAGAGTTTGTTTTTTATCATACATAATTGCATTTGTAATTTAATGTCTGTAACATATTGGATGAAAATTACTCTAGTGTTATATCGGTATGTAAATTACATAAGTGTTCTTGATGTTAGACCATTCCAGTAGGAATAATGAATTATAAAATTATTCTGGTAATTAATTTTAAAGTATAGATGAAAATATGGAAACATAATGTGAAATTAAATTGAATAATCTGATAATTTTGGTTTGGGTTAAACTTAAAATTGGAAATGATATTGAAATATAAAATATGATTAGATTATATAAGCAAACATAGTATTATAAAAATGAAGTTCAGATGTAAAATAATTTGCTGAGAGTACCACCATATTGAAATGTGGTATATGTGTCTCCTATAATTAAGTACTTGTTATGATAACAATTTTATTTCATATGTTACAGATGAGCGCTGACAGTAGACCCCTACATAAAGGGCGCAGTAACATGAAAGGGGTATTAGTGCGTCCGTAGTAGATTATCTAAGTTATTGAATTTTCTAATATGTGTTCGTCGTTAACCAGCTGTTGGATGAAATGTTGAGCGACTTGGATCCTTATGACTCTGCAACTATTCATGACATATCCGTCCCTCGTGTGAAGGAGTTGATGGCCACCTTGATCCCTCGTCGTGATGAAGGAGTTGATGGCCACCTGGATCCCTAGTCCGAACTGGATGTTTGCTTTGATTTATTTTTGTAGTCCGTACTGTTTTTTAATGTTTTTTTCCATTGATGAAATGTTACATTTTACATAAGCATATATATCGTACAACAATTAATTAAGGTTGGACGTATGCTTTGTTCCAAGCTGCCATCCTACTTCGGTACGGTAACTCCCACCAGCAACATCAAAATTTCTGCAAACCGTCCACTAGTAACCCTTGACAAGTATCCTCACGAGAACTGGTGGTTGTGTGTCCCTCGCTGAGGATCCTTGCATGCTTGAATGGACCAACCATCCTCCGTTTTACTTTCTCGCATAATAATCATGAAAGGGCAACCACAACCACTTGTCTACGTGTTACTTCTCCTAAAGACATCCGAATCGCTCATATTGACGGCCTTATCAGTCGCCTGGCAGGCATCTCTGACCATTTATTTGGAAAGAAAAATCAGGGGTAACAAGGGTATTGGAGTAGGGGTGATGGGAGGGGACCTTCGGAGAAGACTGTTTCCGATGGCAGCGACCCTCTTAAAATGGTTATCGGTTAGGGTTAGCTTTTTAGAGAAAGGGCGGAGTTTTGGCATTTCATCATTGACTCACAGAACTCTGATAATATATTT
>JAULKJ010330922.1:0-10063 GCA_032355405.1 Rubia balearica | reverse complement strand
GTTTTTTAATAAAAAATTGTTGACGTTTTATATTTTTTGAGTGAATAATTTATAATCTTGAGGTACCATAGTTTTTTTGTTGATGTTTTTATTTTATTTTTTTCTCATGTTGATATTTTTCATTTTTCGGATGAGTTTTAGTTTATATGAGTCGGTGTTTTGTAGTTTTTTTGGGGTTATTTGGGTTGATATTTTTTTTTCTCTCATGTTGATGTTTTCATTTGCTCGGTGAATTTTAGGTGATACGAATTGATGTTTGTAGTTTTGGGGGACATAGGTTGATTTTTTGTAGTAGTATTTTTTCCCTTATGTTGGCGTTTTTCATTCTCTCGGTGTAGTTTAGGTAATAAGAATTGATTTTTTAAATTTTTTGGTTAATATTAGTTGATTTTTGTAGTTTTTAGAGAAAAATGATAATTGAAGTTTTGTTGATATTTTTTATGATTTTTTGTTAGTTGTAGTCGACGTTTTTCAATTTTTTGTTGATTTTTATTTTTTATTTCTTTTTTAAAAAAATTGCTCCAATTTTTAATAATTTTTCGTTGATGATTTGCTATTTTTCTGATGTTTCTAATTTTCAGTTTGATGATCATATTAATTTTTTCATTTTAAAAAAAATAAATTTTTTACAGGGTGCAAATGGTGGAAAATGATGGGGGGAAATTGGATGAAAAAGCCCTGAAAAATATTAGCGATAGGTCCCTGTAAAATTATTAGGGATAAGTCCCAATAAAATATTTAGATATAGGAGGTTAGAGCTAGAATATAGTTAGAATTGCATAAAGGCCCCTGTCTAAAGTTTATTCTGCCTCATAGGAGATCATCTCTTATTATTATGCTAATAAAATAAATATTAATAATTTATTTATTGTACAATTATTAAATTTAATTTTGATTATTATTTTAGCTTCTTTTTATTTATTTTTTTCAACAAATAATGTCCGATAAACAAAATGTCTTATTTTAATCAACTAAGTGAGCCTTTCATAATTAGTGTGATTAATAGGGTGATTTAATATTTATTTTTATTCATTGAAAAGAGGTACGTACCTATAGAGTATAGTTATAAAAATAAAATTAATTTTAATATATAAATAATTATAATTCACCTAAAAAAATTCTATAATAATGTAAGTGTTAATTAGTCGTATAACATGAGAGACTATCTCAAATTAAAAGAAAAAGAGAGATTACTCTCTCCGTTTCTTTATTAATGACACACTTAGATTATATTTTTAAATGACACTTTTCATTTTCTGCAAGATTCATTCAATTTCATCCACCCATTCTACTTTTTATATTCTACATTAATTTCATCTACTTATTTTCTTCACTTAAATTCAAGCACAAAAATCTATGGTATCACTAACAGAGAAATATACTCCCTCTGTCCCACTAGTAATGACAAATTACTATTTTAAAAGTCAAATTTGATAAACTTTGACCATAAATATAAATTAATCTATATATAATAAATATATCATGTGAGATATTGTTGAATTCATCTTAATATATATTTTCTCAATATAAATTTTTTATGCAAAATTGGTATATGCAATTTGAGATATTAACGGTCAAACATGATCATTGAAGACCAAGAAAAGAGCAAATAGGCCATTACTGCTGGGATGGAGAGAGTATAACAATTTCACATTAAAAAATTAATATTTCAAAAAAATATGTTAAGAAAAATCTAATAATATCTCACATGATATATCTATTATAAATATATTAGCTCGTATTTAGAGTCAAAATTTTTCCAAATTTGACTTTGAAAAAGTAAACATGCCAATAAAGGTGGGACGGGGGAGTATAAAACTGGCACTTGACACTATAAGAAACATCATCTTTTACCTTGGTTCTGGAGGGATTTTTATCTTGGTTTTCAGCCATAAAAAAAAGTTAAATTTGTGCAGAGTAAAAAGTATATTTTTTACCAAACTTTTCAGACCGAAATAAAACAAATTTAGACCAATCCTTGTTCAGTGTTGCACATATTTTCTTTGGAATTAAAATATATACTTTTGAAAGCAAAACCGACCCGATTTTGTTTTCGGTAGTTTATAACCGATTATAGTTTATGGTTCTCGGCCAGCTCCATATTTTACAAAATTACAGTACAAACTTCATCATTAACTCTACAAAATACAAATAGATTACAACAAAAATATATTATAAATAATGCTTTTCCGGAACCTGTTCCAACCATGTATTCAACACCTGTTCTAAGTGTTTGAAAGCAACAAGTGAAAGATCCAACACCGATTTGGGGTGGTTGGTGGCACGTTGAGGCTTCTTCGGGTGGGGCTGGAGGCCTCTGGTGGCAATGTTTGGTATGGCAGCTGGGTGCAGGGGGTTGCGGCGCCTGGGGGCGTCAGATGGTCTTGTGGCGTAGGAGAGATGCAGTAATGAAGAAGGAAGAGTGTTCTGGAGGATAATAAAGAAGGGGATGAATGAAGAAAGAGATTGATGGAGGCATACAAAGAAGAGGGAACAGACAAAGAATTTAGGGTTTAGTTGGATTTGGGTATTATATAAAGTACGGTTTGGGTTATATCACTACTGCAGGACAGGGTTAATTGCACCGGTATTTTCCTGCAATGGCCCCTGTAAAATATCACCAAGAAATACCAGTGCGAAAGTATAGCGGTGTATTTGGTTGTTACAAAGGCACATGTAGGAGAATACCACTGTAAACATGAATATGCACCAGTATAATGTACCGGTGCTATCAATATCAATATAATATGTGAAATGAGGAACCGCAAAATTATATACTAATGTAGACGATAAATACCGATGTAGTTATGTTTCAAATGCTAGGGGGAATAGTCACAATCGCACCGGTACGGTGAATAATATCGATGTACATTTGTAATGTACATTTGCACTGGTATTGGGATCACTACTGATGTATGGTTGTGAAATAAAGTTGCCCAGGTATGATGAAGAATGAAGATACACCGACATATTGTAATTGCGTTGTTTTTTTTACACCGGTACTTTATTTAAATTTCCGTTTCTATTAATTTGATATTATGCCGGTATAAAAATAAACAATTTGCGGTGCAGTTTTTGTTACACCGGTTTCGTGGAACTATACCGGTGCAAATTTGTATTCATTTTTTCAACGACCTAATTATTTTCGAGTGGGTCTTCCCAGATTTTTCCAGGGCATATATAAGCAGAGAAAGTGAATCTAGAATACTATAAACTGAAACCAATAAATTGTAAGCAACTACAAATGTAAGAAAGTATGATCGCGGGAGTCATGAATTAATCTTAATGTCTAAGAACCTTGAATGCACTTAAATTTGAAAAATCAGACAATGTGTATAAGATTTGGACCTTTAACCGAGCACACAAAATAAATATTTTCAATCACAGTAGCTGAATAGTCAATCTATGATATGGTTCTTGTTATCCAGCAGTTGTAATGAAGTATTTGCCTATAGTTGATACTCATTGATCCACACCCCGCACCATCTCTCCGCCACAGCTTTTATTACGTAAGTATGGTATGAACCTTGGCCCTCTGGGAAGATCTTTGATGTTTATAGTTATAATGTTAGTGCAAAAAGAATATCTGTGATATTTATAGTTTTGATGGTAGTAATTAAGAATTAGTATGTTTATTCCAATTGATTTTTACCTCCAGGATATTATTTGATGTTTTGTGAAGAACCAATTCTTTCATGAATAACATGAAAGAGTACCCACATTGCCACGAACCAAGCTGAGTTTGGTACTCCATGGAAATGCACAATTCGTCACTAATTTTTTTGTTATGAAATGTTGTTTCTGAAATTGATTTGTAGGATTTAATAACTTACCTTTATGTTCTTGATACTCCGTGTGTACTCGGGACTTGGTTCCATCTTCCTCTTATCCCTTTGGTATTTGCAAGCAAGCCTTTAATGAAAGTAAATTACAATGTCTAGTTGTTCAAGGGAATAACAGTAATATATTATGAAATATATTGATCTTAATACCTTGAGATCAACCTATTCTTGATAACGTTGGTTGGTTTAATACCCCCCCGTCAATGTGTCTAGTGAGAAATCCTCATCCATGCTCGGATGGATAATGACAAGGTACTAATGATCACTGCGGGAAAAAGAAACCAATTAAGCATTCCAAAATAGAAAAGGTTAGAAACGTAAATGGTAATCTCAGGAAAAATCATTACATTCTTAGGAAAGGCACTATATAGAACTCAGCGTTCGTTATAGCCATTGTGTTTCAAATATTTTTGAAATGCTATTCGATGGGTACATTTTTTGGGCAAACAGGGTCAATCATACCCTGCTAGAATCTAGCCCTAGGATGGTAGATTAAACAGGGTCAATTCGATGGGTACCCATCATACCCTGTTTCAAATATTTTTGAAATGCTATTCGATGGCCTGAAATATTTTTGAGTCAGTAGCACATGTGATTCTATTTTTTATGGAAATGATATTTAAAGTGTGACAATAATTTACCTCTTCATCGGTAATAATTTGAATCTCCTCATCGTCGTCAGCCAATTCATTGAAGTCATCTTCCAGATCTTTCTCACTAGGATTTTCATGTCCCTTTCCTATCAAAGAGACAGGCCAATCAACCATGTTATCCAGTGCCTCCCCAACATTGTCTAATTAGTGGTCTGCTGAGGGCAATCTAGCCCTAGGATGGTAGATTAACTCGTAAACTCTGACACGAGGCACACGTCCTTGCTAGCTATACTGACGATGAGGGATTGTCGCAACCCATGTTCGACCATATGGCTGAGATGAGGAACCACCACTGAAGTGGGAATTCTAATCTGAGTACCCCTGTACCATCCAGGTTGATCCTTATTATTTGTCATCTTAATGTGAATGTCCGCACCAGACTGCAATACCAAATTCCCTCGTTCCTTCTCCTTGTTCATTCTCAACTATGTTGTAAAGGAAATGCAAAGTTAATGAAAAAATGGTCGAAATATATGTTAAATTTTGTTAATGTCGAAGCAATTGAAAGAACTTACTACGTCCACAGCAATTCTCTGGACCCCTTTGGACGTGTACTTCCTAACACTCTCCTTGTTGGCCTCCAGATAAACAAATGATCTGTCCGGCTTGAAATCCTTATTCTCCAGTTGCTTCTCAATCTCCTTCCCAGGGTATCCCTGATCTGACAACTTCTTTATCTCATTTTCTTTAAGCTGCTCAGAAATGTTGTCTACAACTTCTCGATTTCCTTTCCTCCCAGTATGGTGGGTGTACTCCTTTGCCGATGCATATTCAGTTGCCTTTTTTCGAATCGCCTAAGTGGAGGGATTAGGTTAGGTTCAAAATTATAAATGTAGAAAGTAATCCAATAACCAATAAATGATAGCTTGATATTATAAATTATTATAAATAATATCTGGAATTCGTCTGTCCGGCACCTTCTCTCAAACAAACTCCACTCCTCCTAATCCATCCACTTATACTTCTTCCATGGTTTCACCTTTGATTTGTTAAGTCCGTTATCCACATCATGTATGTACTTTTTTGCCACCTTTGTCTTCCAGTTCCTATGTTGGTCCCTTACCTTCTTGATCACATCTTTCTTCAACATATGCAGTTGAACTTCGGTCAATGTGTTCTCAATAACTAAGCTTGCCCATAAAAATATATATGCACATGAATATTTTGATCATGTGTTTATAATGGAAGAAATGAAGAATGAGAGGCTCAAAATTTAATAAATAGCTTACTAATACATCCTTCCACGCCTCTTCTCTTACATCGTTGGGGATATCGCTCCAATGTTCACATAACCCAAATTGCGGCGCCGAAAAGCATAATTCACGTAGGTCATCCATGCCATCTAATTCTTCATGCAAACCACCTTTTTTTGTGGAACTGGAAAGCAACAGTAACGGGATTACTCTCATTCGTAAACATGACGGACTAACAAGTCGCTGTTCCATGCTCCCGCCACCAACTTTTTATCTCGAACTTGTCGAATCCTTCGCCATGTTTACCTCCTGCCTTGGACAAGTAGTTGTCATCTTTTTTTACTTTCCTCCCCTTTTGGGATCCCATGGAATCTTCGTTGAAACTTTGGGGTTGTTCCTCTGACCCAACGCCTTCCTCTCCCTCAACATTATCTTCTTTTTTGGTTCATTTTGCGGTGTCCCCTCATTTTCAAACTGGATATTCAATGGAACCCGTGGGGTTGGTGGCTCTTGCTCTCCTCCGTCTTCTTCAGGTGTTGTAACAAATTTCTTCTTTGGTGGATGTCGCTTCCTCTTCGTGCTTAGTTTTCCATGTTTTGGTGGCATCTACAACATATAAAGTAATCCAGCCATTAGAAAAGGTGAAGTTAAATATGTAGCATAATCTCACCCATACTTTTGTAAGCTTGTCATATAACATACATAACATGCATGGTAAAAAGTGAAGCAAAAAATACAACATAATATGAGCCATAGTTATGTACCCTACTCATATAACGTAAATTATGTACTTGGTGAGTCACACAACTAAAAAATTAAGCCACGTAACCATTCGAAGAAGTTATCCAAAATCAACTCCGACAACCATTCGAAGAAGTCTTAAAGTGATTCCTACAAGTTCACTCACCCAATCCTTTCCACACGATAAAACACCCGTAAATATAGCACATAAAGGCTATGGAACGGCCCCAAACTAGAAGGCAACCGACGTAGTTGAAGATTTCTTAGCCAAAATGAAGGAAATAAATGATACCCTAATAAATTTCCACAAACTTTATATTCCACCAAAGAAGCATGAGCATACAATACTACATTATCCGTTCTCATGTATGGTGCCTTGTAATTTTGAAATATTTTCGCTCATTCAAGCATTCTAACAAATGTGTGTTCTGCATTAAAATAGTATTGCTTCCCATTCATAATTTTGGATCTCATACCATTGCAAACATTAGCAAGTTGATTTAACTTGTTAGATAAACCGAGTGTGGGGAAGTTTTTGCACTTGAATCCCTAAAGTTTGACTCCACAAGAAAGGGAGGTGTACGAGATGATTGGTTGTGGAAGATGGTATTCTCTTCACCCTTTTGTAGCAACTATGGCTAGGATTGAGAAGTTATGGAAGGCTATGGGGATTGATGAGAAGGTTAAGATAGTTAAACTTGAGAGATGACGTGGGGAGTGTGGACCAGAGATTGTGTGCAGCTGTTATAATCTTCTGGGCGGGTAATTTTTTTAAAATATTCTTGTTTTATACATTGGTATTTTGTTTAGAACCGATGTAAAACATTCTGTGGTGTAGACTTGTTGGCAAAAAAATTCCAATTACCTAGCACCGGTATATTTACCGGTGCAAATATTGTTCTATCAGTGCAAAACTGGTGCTCAAATCAGCTGCGCACCGCTACTTTAAATCAAAATTGGGAAACCCAAGAGAACTTTCCTAAAATTTTGGTTAAGTACCTAGCAACGGTAAATATACCAGTACAAATAACGGTATGTCGGTGTACAAATGGTGTAGAAAGCAGCTACTCGTAGCTGCTTGAAATCACACTTTGACATCCAGAGAGCAATGTTTAAAATTTTTGGTTAATTCCTTCACACTAGTAATCAGAGTGTTGCTTATGAAAAAGTACTGGTGTTAAAATTTTCCCGCTTCATTTCTCGGTGGAAAATTAAATTTTGGACTTTTCCCTGCATAGAAATAGAATCATTACACCGGTAATATTCACTATTAATGGTGCATAAATTCATTGCATGGTTATCAACATAATTTTGATTCTTTAATTAAAACCCCCATCCGAATTTTTTTTTAAACACTCTGTTCCTCAAAATTATTTCTTATTTGTGTTTAATTGACATTCACCAAGTGGTTCCTAATTTATTTAAAGGAACCCCCTATCCTGAAAATATTAAATTTGTGTGTTTTCATATACTTTGTCGTATTAGCATTATGACCCCTAACGTTTACATTCAACCACTCAGCCACCATTCAACGGTTATGGATGTGTCTTCATATTGTACTTAAATATTTATGTCTTGTAATTGATATGTGATGGTTTTTACGATGGGAGAACTTGTTGATCCTTTTTTTTTGCAATTAGGTCCTCCAACTTTATTTTGCTCAACCGATACTCTCTGTAGGATCAAAACATTCCAAATTTAATATTTCATCCTTAAAGGTGAATTATAAAATATTTGTGTCTTGGGGGTTAATTCTCCAGAAGCGTAAGCACATGTTCTAGAGTAAACGTTGATGGTTTTCTTGAAGGTGACAATGTGGAATCTGAAGATCTTTGTACATAAGTTTTGGCCACAAGCTGTTCGTTTCCTGACGGGTCTAATTTGGAATTACATCCCGGTGGTTTGAAGAGTCAGCTTGTTCAAGTCTATTCATATATTGAGGTGCGAGTAAACTTTTTACTTTTTGTAGTTAAATCCCTCCAAGAATCTTGGAATCGTCCAAATAAGAAATTGGCGGCACAAAAATCCATTTTTTATGATATGATCATTTCCAATCGTTCCCGTCCCTATCGTGTGTACGGCATGACCCCAAAATTATAAATTTATTGTGTGGCCAAGTTTACCAAGAATTACAGTATAGCCCCAAATTTGTTTTTGCCGATTTACACACCTTCGAAAAATATTCCAAATTTTGAACACACAACATTTGTCCTATGGAAAATACTTCATACACGGTCATGACCTATCTTCAAGTTCCATGTTCTCTCTTTTACATAGCATTTTATGTTTCTAGTGAGTTTTTTTTTATAGTAACTAGCACTAATCAAAGTACCGGTACAAATGAAGGATAACCGGTGTAAATATTGATTTAAAGCAGCTGATTTAAATTAAATTTTGGCATCCAGGGAGCAATGATTTAAAACTATGGTTAAACCCTTAGCACCGGTACGAAGAGTGGTGCTTTTGATATAGGTACCGGTGTACCAAATTTCCCGCATTTATTTTCTGCGGAAAAGGAAATTTTCAATTTTTCCCGCTAACGTAATATATTTCTTACACCTATATAAATAAAAAAATATCGGTGCTTAAATGACAGGTATGTTTACCAACGTACATTAGATTATCATTTTTACAGCCCCATAGTTATATTAACTTTTTATTGCTCAAAATTATTATACAGTGTTTGTAAACAACATTCACCTAATGGTTCCTTATTCATTTAAAGGAACTCCATATCCCAAAAATATTAAATTCGTATGTTTTCATATACTTTGTCATATTAGCATTATGAAACCTAACGTTTACATTTAACCCCTTGGCTACCATTGAACAGTTTAGATGTGGCTTCATATTGTACACAAATATGTATGTCTTATAATTAAAACTTCACAGTTTTACGATGGGAGAACTTGTCGATCCTTATTTTTTGCAATTAGGTTCTCTAGATTTGTTTTGCTCAACCGATAGTCTATGTAGTATCAAAACATTCCAAATTTAATATTCCATCCTTAAAGGTGAATCATAAAAATATTTGTGTCTCGGGGGGTCAATTCTCCAGAACTGCAAGCACATGTTCTAGGATAATCGTTGATGGTTTTCTTTAAGGTGACAATGTAGAATCCGAAGATATTTGGATGTCAGTTTGGGGCCACAAGCCATACGTTTCCTAACGGGTCTAATTTGGAATCACATACCGGTGGTTTGAAGTGTCAGCTTTTTCAAGCCAATTCATATTTTGAGGTCCGAGCAAACTTTTTATTTTTTGGAGTTAAATCCCTCCTAGAATCTTGGAATCGTCCAAATTAGAAATTGGCGGCACAGAAATTCAATTCAATATGATATGATTAGTTTGAATCGTATCCGCCTCTGGTACTTGGATTCTTCAAGCAAATTATGTACACCGACCTCCAAGGCGGCGACTCTGGATTCAAGGGAAGGGACTACTATATCAGTCGGTTGTCTGTATAAGAAATTAACACAAATCTTACCCATCGATTGCCCATAAACGTCATGGGGACGGGGGGTAACTTCAGCTCTAGAACATAGGGACGAGATAATACTGCACAAATCGTATAACCCCATCTTATCTCGTTCATTCCTTAAATGGCACAAGATTCTATCACCAACATTTCAT
>JAULKJ010330912.1:0-10064 GCA_032355405.1 Rubia balearica | reverse complement strand
TTCATGTGTTGATGTTTATTTTGTGAGATTTCTAGATCTACCTATTTCTATGTGTTTTGTGATCATTATGTTGGCTTTTTCTTAATATTCTTATAAATTGCATGATAGTCACACTTTGTTGGCACACAACCGAGTCTACTTTCATGTTGGTGCACTATTTCTACTTCACAGGCAAGGAAACCTAGATGCGCTCGGGGTGCTATAGTCCAGAACTGGGTGTGTGCATGAAGGTTACTATAATTAATCATTACGATCAACCATGCATCTAGTTAGCTGACCAAAGAGGTCTGAAGGGTTGCGTTTAGAGATTGAGTAGGTAGAAAACTAGGATTATTTTGTTGACCCTAGAAGCCATTGATAAGAAGGGTACTTCCTCTTCCTTTGTATGCCTAGGGTAGTTTTTTTGTAGTGTTCCACCCAGAACTTAATCGCACGGGGAGAAACAGACCTGCACAATGTACTATAGTTGTTGTTGCACTGCCCTAGTTGCGGAGACAAGGCTGATAGAAGATTTTATGCGCGCACCTCTGTGTGACGGATATGGAAAAGTTTTAACCATTGTCTGCGCCACGTGACACAAACACTAGAATAGGGTTAAGTTCCTATATTTGATGAAATCGATGATTGAAATCACATCAACCATGTTACGCAAATATTCCCCGAGTGCTTGTTTATATTGATTATTTCTGTTATTGCATACTAGTAGTTGATAGTTAAAAATACCCCCCATGGTTATTTTCACAACATTGTTTATTCCTAACACGTGGTTGGATTGACGACACGACCAAAATTGTATTTAGTGGATTACTAGATTCCTGACATCTCTGTGGACAACACATGTACTTGCCACTATCTACCATTTTTGGTAGTATAGTAGCAGGAACGGGAGCAACATATAAATTCTATTTTTGACCCCTAACCATCCTTTCTTGTTTAACAATGCTCGAGAGGGGGCGGATTAAATTTTGGTGCTATTGTTGAGGATGTTAGTTTAACGGTCTAGTAATTACCTTGTATAACGTGTTAGTTGAGGAAGTAGTGTTGTGTTTATGTTTGTTTTTTTTATTAGCTATTGTTGTTGAACATTTCCTACTTGTTTCCAGTTACTTCTAACCTTTTTTACCAGTGTTGATTTTAGTTGGCCAATGTTTATTCCCGATTAATGGTACATACACGTGCCAAGAACTTAAGAGTTTTACATAGTCTAAAAAATTACATATGTAGTAGGTGAGGAAGGAAGAGAAGACCAGGGCTAAAATTTCCACAAGAATCATTTTCGTTAGGCGTAGAGAAACAAAAAATTGTGAAGGACAACCGCACCTTGAGAGAGTTGATGGCTCTAAACTTGGAGAATCTACGACTTTGCATCATCTTCCTACCGTTGCCAGCAAATGTGACATGTGAACTCAAGAGTGGTATGACGCATTGCTTGCAGACTTTCCATGGGATGGCCGGAAAGATCCAAAAAACATCTCTCGAGGTTCCACCTAGTTTGTACCAACATGAAACTTGTGGGTTTTTCGGAGGAAGACTACAATCTAAGGGCATTTTCCTTCTTACTTTGGGATCAGGCCAAAGATTGGTTATACTATTTACCGCCCGGTTATATCACCTCATTGATCAATATGAAGCGCTGCTTTCTAAAAACGCACTTCCCAGCTTCGAAGTCAGCAGGATTAAAGAAAAAGTTGTCCAACATCTCTCAATTTTCCAATGAGTCCCTTTAAGAGTATTTGGAGCGCTTTAAGAGATTTTTGGCTAGTTTTCTATGTCATCCATTCAAGGAAGGAGACTTGGTTTACTATTTATTCAAAGGATTATGCAATGATGACATGTGTATGGTTAACGCCTCTTGTAACGGTTCAATCGCCAACAACAGCCCAGGGGAAGCAATGGCACTCTCCGAGGAGATGGAAACAAGGAAATTTGGTACAAGGTCCAGGGTGAAGCCTGCGGAAGAACCATGTCAATCCCCAAAGTTAGAGGAGAAAGTCCAAGCTCTTGCCTTAATGATGATAGAATTCATAAAAAGAGGAGTCCAACAAGCAAAAGTGTACGGTGTTTATAATCTTGATCACCACATGGATGTGTTCCCTCAAGTGGTGGAAGACTTTGAGGAAGTTAAGGTGTTGGATTTAAACAATGGTGGAAATAGGCCACAGTTTTCTAGGGGGCAACAACAAGGGTTCTGTGGGAACCAAGGAGGATAAAGGCAAGATCCCTACGCAAACACCTTCAACCCAAGGTACCGCAATCACCCCAACTTTCGTTGGTTTAAGAAGAACCAAATGCAAGGGTACAATCAAGGCGGAAAAGCTCCACCTCAACCCTATTCGAGGGGAGAAGGGCCTTCAAACAACAACACGTCCCTCTACAAGTCAGACTGCGAGAAAATTCTTGAAGTAATCTCTCAATTGGCCAAGAAACACGATGTTTTTGCAGAGCATACAAGACGAGAGATTTCAGATCTCAGGACTAGGGCATTATCGAGCATCAAGAATATTGAGATTCAAGTCTGACAACTTGCCACCTTGGTAAGCCGAAGTGAAGCCAAAGAGTCTGAAAAAACTTCCTTCTAAACTGGAGATCAATCCACGGAATGTGAACACCTTGAAATTGAGAAGTGGGAAGGAGGTGTGTGAGCCAGAGAAGGAAATCCTACAAGAGGATGGCTTGATCATGGACAACAACAAAACCAACTTGGAGGAGTAAGAATTGGTCATGAAGAAACCCGTCAAGGATTTTTCAACACCCGATGAGAGGGTTAATCTCCCATCGCCTTTCCCTAATGAACTTAGTGGAAGGCCGAAGGTGCCAACCAATGATGATCATATCCGAAAAATCTTCAAGAAGGTGGAGGTTAGTATCCGGATCTTAGACTTGATTGAACATGCTCCCTCGTATGCAAAATTTTCCCAAGTCCTATGTACAAGAAAGAGGAATAAACCACTTAAGAAAGTAGGTAAAGTGAAAACAGAGGGAGTCGCCACTCTTAATCATAGAAATTTTCCTACAAAATGTGATGACCACGACATGTTTTCAATTCCTATTTCTTTAGGTGGTAAATTGGTGAAAATGATATGATTGATCTTGAAGCTTCTATTAATGTCATATCCTCTTGCATCTATGAAAACCTAGAAAAAGGTGAACTTAAAAAGACTAGGGTAATCGTCCTAATGGCCGATCACTCCCAAGCTAGTCCCCGTGGACTAGTGAAGGATGTGATGGTCTGAGTGGGGCAAATTGGTGTTTCCGGCGGATTTCTATGTCCTTGATGTAGTTCACAATGGTTGTGCACCCTCAATTTAATTGGGGAGACCTTTTCTGAAAACATCTAGGACTAAGATCGATGTTCATTCGGGAACACTAACCTTAGAGGATGACATGGATAGAGTTGGGCTTGATATTACAAGTCTAAGAATGATTCACCTAATCCCTTTTTTTTTGTAAAGACATAACTTTGTGTGAAGAAGATGTTCAACATGATAACTCTCACGTGATGGATAATGATAATTTCCATGATGTGACTCTCAATCATAGAGAGGAAGATAGCATAAGTATAGAGGTTTTGGATGAATATGAGTCATAGAAAGAATCCTCCCATGCACTTTAACTATGATGAGCATATTGATGAGACCATAGCATTGTACGATGTTATTGATGATTTATCTTTCTTGGATTGTTTTTCTTTGTTCACTAACATGCAGCGGGATGTCAGAAGTGTTGATGACGTAAAACCCCCTCAACCACCTTCCAAACCCAAGGAAGGGGGCAAGCATTCAGTTTTGGCTATGAATAGATAATCACTCTCCTTGGAAAACAAAGAGCTCAAAGGAATCATGATTCCATGTAGAGACCTATTCACACGGATCTCATCGTTGGTGCAGTTGCCGATGGCAACTCTGGATAACCAACGGTAGGTTCTTTCAATTAAAATGCATGAAAAATGAATAAGGCATGATGACGACAATAAATATACGTTTTCTTTTCTTTCTTTGTTCTTGTCATGTTTTTAGTAGATAAATTTTTCATCTTTAAGTATGACAAAGTTTTTTTGAGATGAAACTCTTGTTAATTGGTGAATTTGAGTTTGAGTCTCATTTTTTCCAGCGAAAACCATAGGGTTTGTTTCGTGACAAAGTATTTCCAAAAAAAGGGATAAAAGGGGGGAGGGAGGTGCTAACCTTGTGCCACACCCATCTGGCACAAGGGGGTCTCTTGCCAAATTTTGGCTCGGCCCATTCCTCTTGGAACGACCCAAGCTATGTTTTGCGAGGTGTCTAGCATGGGTCATGTGAGGTGTCTAGCACGAGGGGTGACTGGTGCTAGATTCAATATGTTGTGATTTTTGGGCCAAAAATTCGAATTTTTTAAGTTCAAAATTTGAGCTAAAACATGGAATTGTTGGCTGATTAATTCAGCAAAATCCTCCCCTCCCCCAAGTGTTGGTGTAAATAGTACATCAACACTTCCCTTATGCATAAATTGATTGGTACCTTTTGTCCCTCTCATTCTCTAATTTTCAATAATGTCATCCTTATCTCATGTGTATCTTCTTTGTATTCGCATTCCTTGCTGAAATTTTTTATCCGTAGTACACTGCCTCACCCATAGGATTCATTTAGCTCATTAAAATTTCTCAAGAACACTCACCCTCACTCTCCTTGGTATAACTCAGAATTTGGAGCCATTTTTTCTCAAAAATTAGCATTTTTGCTTCTTCTTGTGTGGATTTTTCATCTCTTGGCTTCAAATTCCAGGTAATCCTTTGAGCTCTATGTTTACTTTCTTTATTTAGCATGTTGGTGATGTGATGAGGAGTTTTGTGTTTGGAAATATGTTGAGATGGTCTTGGGAGAAATTTTTGGCCTATTTGAATGATTTTGTGCTAAACTAAGTGTGGGGGTAATTGTATTGTCCTTGTGCTCTGATTTTGTAATCTTCATTGATTGTGATGATTGAAGAGTGGTTCTTGATTGCATGATCTTCTTGATGGAATGCTATGATTGTTCATGGGTTGATAGTTTAGAAAGAATGGTTCTTGATTGAATAACTTTTATAAAGTATGCGAAGTACCGTCGCGCGTTGTGCGATATTATTAATTAAAATATTTGGGTATACATTTTGTTTCTTACATTTAAATTTAATTAAAATTTTAAAGTTTAGTCATTTAAGGAAAACTATATGAGTTATGAATTCGTTAGAAATCGTTAAATATTGAACCGATAAAAATTGATTATTTTTATAATATTTCATTCAAATTTTTTTAAAGTAATTATTCATATGTTGAGATTAATTTTAAAATGTTATCATAATTATGTGTATCTCATTGCAATAAATAAAAGTAAATATCAAATGACCTAAGTAATCTCACTAATTTGTCAGATTGTGTGTTTATTTGGATTATTTTTAGTGATATATCTATAGATATAGCATGAGATATTTATGGTTTAAAATATATGTTTAGAAGCTATATATTTTAACAAGGTATGATTGATTATGTATAGTAAATAATTAAAATCAATAACATATTATAATATTAATATGTTATTTTTGGACAAATTTGGTTTAGGTTAGTCAAAATGACTTCAATATTCCCGGTTCACATCACCAAACAAACAATTTATATTATATGGTGTTTGGGATTATTTATATGTTGAGAATTATTTTAAAATGTTATCATAATTCTGTGTATTTCATTGCAATAAATAAAAGTAAATATCAAATGACTTAAGTGATCTCACTAATTTGTCAGATTGTGTGTTTATTTGGATCTTTAGTGATATATCTATAGATATAGTATGAGGTATTTATGGTTTACAATATATGTTTAGAAGCTATATATTTTAACGAGGTATGATTGATTATATA
Source organism: Rubia balearica (assembly GCA_032355405.1). Classification (NCBI taxonomy): domain Eukaryota; kingdom Viridiplantae; phylum Streptophyta; class Magnoliopsida; order Gentianales; family Rubiaceae; genus Rubia; species Rubia balearica. The sequence continues at coordinate 4,193 of JAULKJ010330912.1, read as the reverse complement.
TAGTAATAATTAAAACCAATAACATGTTATAACATTAGTATGTTATTTTTGGACAAATTTGGTTTAGATTAGTCAAAATGACTTCAATATCCCCGGTTGACAGTACCAAACAAACAATTTCTGTTATATGGTGCTTGGATAAACATACACAATGAGCCAGTTCATCAAGTAGAAATGAGTTTTATTACATTTATTGTGCTTATCTAAATATGCCATATCTTCGTCTTACTTCAACTGTACAGGCTCAACACCTTTTGAATCAGGATCTAAAAAATCACATCAGCACAGCTAACGTAAACAATTTAGAGCTTAAAACCTTGAGCACAAGTCGCATTACTGCAGAATTAACAGAGCACTGCAGATCATTGCACCGGAATTTACTGGAAAACTTTGATGTCTGAAAGCAATATCAAGTAAACCTCGAGTTTTCTGTCCAACGGATAACAGTGCAATATGTTGGAAGCTCAGAAGGCGCCCTTAAGGATGGAAAAACTATCTTCTGTTTCTAGTGAAGTTGAGCACATGATAGTTTTCCAGTCTTTAAACGTTACAAGACAATGGTTCCGTTTGGCATTGGCGTTTTTACTGGCATTTTGATTGACTTTTGGTTGTTGGCGTTTTCACTCAGTCAAACCGCCAATGAATACCACAAAAAATGTTTGGTTGTTTGTCGCATAGCGTTTCCGCCAAATACGAAACACTAATATTCGTAATGTTTTTGCTTAGCGTTTGGCTTTTACCGTTAACAATTACTTTTTTACCCTTCTCTACGCCAATGGTATGCCATTAACATATGACAACATTTTATGTGTTTTGGGATTTAAATTTAACTTTTTCATCAACATTTTTCGGAATTTAAAAAAAAATTCACGGTTAAATTTTAATGTAATTTAATTTATTTTTCCTCTCTTATTTCATTATTTATCCTTTTCTCAATCTAATAGTTGATAGGAGAACATTAGTTTGATGAGTGTATATAGAAAATTTTTAAAATTTTACCTCATTAGATTTATGTTATTTACAAATACTATACATTTTCAGTACGAACTAATACTAATATACATTAATAATTTATATTATAAATAAGAGTTCGTCTCTTGAAAAACGGTCTTTCCATAAGTCATGGAAAGACCAAACTTTAAAGTACAAATTAGAAGAAATGAAGATGAAATTTGTGGGTTGCATGAATCGGGTTATAAACTTTATAACTACTACACGTTGCATAATAAATTTTTAATATTGCAACTAAGAGTTTTTATCTTTTATTATTCTAACTAAACCCCATTTTTCTATAACCCTGTGGAAAGACGGTATTTTCCAAGATTTTACCTATAAATAATTAGATATAAAATTTAAAATTTAAATATTTTTAACTTTGTATGAATATTTGAATTGACAAACCATCCACCTCACATAAAATATTCATAAGAAAAATGAATTATATGTAAAATAAGTTTATAAATAATGAATGGTCGTCATGTACTTAAATGTCATTTTGCATAAAACAGTTAACAGCCAACAATTACATTTGCCAAACACTTTTGTAAACAGTTAATGGTCAAACAGTTAACATAAACAACTGGTCAAACAAGCTACATGAAACCGCTAACCGCCAACAGTTGATTGCCAAACAAGGCCAATATTGATGCTTTTTTATCCAATTGTGGAAGCTCATAGGATCACGTTAAAGACGGAAAACTTGTGCAAGCTCACCAAGATATAACGATAAATGCAAATATAACAAAGATGTTAAATCATGTCATATATTTAACTATTTACAGTCTAATATGTATAAATATCTCTACAGATGCATCACACTTACTCCCTCCGTCCCAAATTAATTTACAGAATGAGAAAAAATGGCTGTAAAATTGAATTGTAAAAAGGGACTGATTTCAGTCCAAAAGGCTTGAAAAAGTACAGTAAAAAGAAGGAAAAGTACTAAACAAAAAGTAGCTTGGGAATGGGGCTAAACATAGCCGAACCTCTAAATATTCCCTCTAAAATTAACCCTTTGCTCTATTTTTTTTTTGCTTTGGAGCTAAAATTACATTTTCCGGGTACTGTTTAAAAAAGTTCATAATCACAATCACAACTATAAATAGGGGCATTTATTACAGCACTCATTCACACCCAACAAAATCAAAAAAATTGTTCTCAGAATATTTTTTGGTTGGTTCTTCAAGAACTGGCTCATACAAAAAAATCCTAATCTCACCACATCCCCTTTCTTCATCATCGAGCAGTAGGGCTGTGATGGTGGGGAGGAACCTTACAGATGAACAAAGGAAAGAAATTTCCCATTTTCAATTTCAACACATCAAGAATGGGCAGATTCAAAACCAGCGAAAGATTAAGGTAGCAGCAAGCTGGTCAGTTTCCATAAGGACCATCAGCACAATTTGGGCATGGGTGAAGCAACAAATACAAAATGGCGAAGCTGTGAATTATCGTTCGAGAAGACACGGATGCTGCGGAGCAAACAAGAAACCAATCGACATCGAAACTTTAATGGCATTGCCACTAAGCTTGAGGCGCACCTGCCACAACACAGCAGCAGGCTTGCATATGGGAAAAAGTACCATACAAAGAGCAATAACAAATAAGGAGGTCAGGACTAATGCAGTACATTCAAACTTAACAATGTCATGCAAAGAATCAAGGTTGGAATTGTGCTTAAGCAAACTAGAATGCAACTTGCAGTTTAAGGATATGCACAATATCATACACATCGACAAAAAGTGGTTTTACCACACTGAAGCTACATCCAAGTTTATAATTGCTCCCAATGAACCAGAACCTTATAGAATCACTCAAAGCAAGCATTACATGCCAAAACTTATGTTTTTATGTGTTGTGTGTAGACTAATATTTGACATAGATGGTAATGTAATGTTTGATGGGAAAACAGGGTTGTTTCCTTATGTGGATTATATAGCAGTCAAGTACACCACATAAAATAGACCTAGGGGAACCATGGTTCTTACACCCATTGTGTATATCACTAGAGATATCATAAGGCACAAGCTAATTCATGAACTTATACCAACAATCAAGGCAAAATGGTCAGTTTGGCCAAGTAAACACATTTTCATACATAAAGATTATGCCCCCAGCCCACAATTATGCAAATGGCCCTGGAATTTGAGTTCTAGCCATCTCAGATGGTTTTAATATTCAGTTAGTATGCTAACCAGCCAAATCACTAGATCTAAACATTTTGGACTTGGGTTTTTTTTGCCTCGATTCAGAGTTTACATCAGCAAAACCCTAGTAAAAACCTAGAAGACCTACTAAATGTTGTATATAATGCTTTTGAGAGAGAGGAACCGAGGGTAATAGATAAGATTTTCCTACGTTTACAAAATGTTATGGTAGAAATCATGAGATGCAGGGGTAATAATGAGTTCAAACTGTCACATATGGAAAAAGAAAGGTTAAGAAGACTTAGAATGCTTCCCCACAATATAATTGTGGAATATGAGTTGGTAAGGAGTTGTTTGTAACACATGGTGGCTATTGGCAAAACCAGGAAGATTCAGGATATGCTCATAAGCATGGAGTTAGTGTAGATTTACAAGGGTTAAGTATTTTTGTAGGGTTGTACTTCCAGATTCAGGTCTAGGGTAAACATACCAGGTATTTTTGTGAAGGTATGTTTATAGGGAAAACTTGTAAAAGCTAGGAGGGCTACACTACACCTCTTTTGAAGGAAGTTTTTTTAAAAAAATATTTATTTTTAAAAAAACAGGTACAAGATTTGAGGCAATTTTTTAAAATCCAGAATGTATAACACAACTACTGGTTGGCAAGACACACACAACTAATAACGAAGGGACAAAACACTGCAAAACTGCCATCCAAATGTTTTAAAAAAATGTTTGCTGCCAAAGTGTATACAAGTGACATATCATCACAGGTGGCTGGCTATTCACTAGAATATGCACACAAATAATTACATAGTTGGGTTTAATTACATCATGCTCCGCCAAGATTAGATTATATTAAGCTCTAATTAACATGGTTTCATGTTATTTTCATTCAACACAACTTCATCATCAATCCAGGGTCCAACCAGCACATACGCAGCAATCACAAACCTACATGCTATAATATCAGTTTAATAAATACACCGCCAAGATCAGGATGTTTAGTGACTAACACTGCATGGCTACATATATAATCCACATAAA